>PISX010007924.1:0-85702 GCA_004024625.1 Mellivora capensis | reverse complement strand
AGATTATGCTGAGTGAAATAAGTCAAGCAGAGAGAGTCAATTATATATGGTTTCACTTATTTCTGGAGCATAACAAACAACATGGAGGACATAGGGAGATGGAGAGGAGAAGGGATTTGAGGGAAATTGGAAGGGGAGGTGAACCATGAGAGACTATGGACTCTGAAAAACAACCTGAGGGTTTTGAAGGGGCGGGGGGGTGGGAGGTTGGGGGAGCCTGGTGGTGGGTATTGTGGAGGGCACGCATTGCATGGAGCACTGGGTGTGGTGTAAAACTATGAACTCTGTTACGCTGAAAAGAAATTAAAAATAAAATAAAATAAAATAAAGTGTTTGCTACATTGTTGGCCCTCATTAAGTTCTGGTTGAATAAATGGATAAATGAAGCTCACTCTCATGTCTCCTTTCCCTTTTTCCTTTAGTCCCTCTCTGTAAAAACAGGAAAAAAAGTTAGCAAGAATCTCAGAAAGCAGTAGACCTCCACCACGTACTCTGGGACGTCCTCTACTGAACAACTTTCCTGAGGCTTTTAAGAATGACTCTTTTAGTTCATTCAACCACTGTCATAAAATCCTCAAGGTCCTTACACATTTTCTTTTCATTCTATCTGTGCAGCAAAACCTTAATCCTGGATCAATCCAAATGGTTGCTTTTCTATATCCAGGCAGGCAGCAAAGCACTATTGAAGGAAAATCATTCAACTGGGTAAATCCATGCCACTATAAATTCATGGTTACTTATTTCAAGCAGTGAAAATGAGATAAATAAGAAAAATAATAGCTAAATGTTTATTCCTAAAAATTATATAAATACTTTATATGCATTAATGCATTTGATACTTATAAACCACAATAAGGTAAATATTCATTGCATTTTATTGTTGAAGAAACGGAAATGTAAATAACTAGCCAAAAGTAACACAGCTAATAAAGGACAGAGTCTTAATTTTCAACTCAGGCATTGTGATTCTAGCACTTAAGCTTTTAACCCTTACTGCCAGAAAATTTCATTGTTTCCCTAAACAACTCTGTCTCTACCACCAACTATAACCAACAGGGCTACTTTGTTGCCTAGCTTCCAAAGGGGTACTATTCATTTTTATGTTACAAGCAATACTGAGAGGAAAATTTATAACCTTAAACATAGATTCTAAAAGAAAAAAGACTGAAAATCAGGAACTAAGCAACTCAAAAACTTAAACTAAAAATAAGAAAACAGTAATTTCAATAAAAACTAAAATAATAATCAACATACAAGCAAAAATTAATGAAGTAGGAAACAAAGATATAACTGAGGATCAGCAAAGCCAAAATTAGTTCTTTGAAAAGAATAAGATTGAGAAATCTATAGTGAGACTGATGAAGATAAAAGGGAAAATGCCATTAATAAATATTAGCAATTAAAAAGGAGGGGTATCTGGGTGGTTTAGTGGTTAAGCATCTAACTTGCTCTCCAGCTCCAGTGGTGATCTCGCAGTTGTGAGTTCAAGCCCCGTGTTGGACTCCATGCTAGGTGTGGAGCCTACTTAAAAAAAAAAAAAGGAATTAAAAAGAAGCTATAACTATAGATACAACAGAGATTAAAATTTCAGAATATTATTAACAATAGTACTGTTTTATTGTGTGCTAATGAATTTGAAGATTTTATTAAAAAGACAAATTTCTAGAAAAATATAAATTAGCAAAACAGACTCAAGAATAAAGAGAAAACATGATAGTTTCATAACCAATAAGTAGATTGAATCAACATGTAGAAATTCTTGCACAAAGAAAAAAATGGAACCACATAATTTTATAGGCAAGTTCAACCTCTTCCAATATTACCCAATTTCAACCTTACTTAAACTCATGCAGAGAAAGAAAAGCAAAAAAGGAAACACTCTTAAATCTGAGTTAGGAGGTTAGTTAGTATCATCTTGATACTCAAATCAGAACAGAATAGTGTAATAAAGAAAAAGTAAAGGTCAGCCTCACTCATAAATACAAATGCACATATTCTTTTTCTTTTTTTTTTTTCTTTTTTCTTTTAGGGGGTGAGGAGCAAGAGGGAGAGGGAGAGAGAGAATCTTAAGCAGGCTCCATGCCTAGTGCAGAGCCACATGCAGGGCTCAGTCTCACAACCCTGAGATCATGACCCAAGCCGAAATCAGGAGTCGGACGTTTAACTGAGCCACCCAGGCACTCCACAAACCTATAGTTTTTTAATTAATAAGGGACTTAAGTTTGTTGTCTATAAAATTAGTGTACAGGCATGAATTTAGTTTCTTTACCCAACAAACATAAAGTGTAATTCTTAAAAAGATTTAACATATGGGATGCCTGGGTGGCTCAGTTGGTTAAGCACCTGCTTTCGGCTCAGGTCATGATCCCAGTGTCCTGGGATCGAGTCCCACATCGAGCTCCTTGCTCAGCAGGGAGCCTGCTTCTCCCTCTGCCTCTGCCTGCCACTCTGTCTGCCTGTGCTCGCTCACTCTCTCTCCCTCTCTCTGACAAATAAATAAATTTTAAAAAAAGATATAACATATGATAACACAAAGATAAAAGTACTTAGGAATAAAAAGATATATAAGACCCTTATGGGTAAAGTTATAAAACTTCTAAAATTTCTAAAATTTAAGGAAGTCTGACTGGTTCAAGGGAAGAGCATGCAACTCTGATTTCAGGGTTGTGAGTTCGAGCCCCACATTGGGTGTAGAGATTACATAAATAAAAACTTTAAAATATAAAAAAATATAAAATTTAATTTTGTTAATGGATAAGAATACTCAATGTTATAAAGATGTTAATTCTCTCCAAATTGTCCTACAGAGTTACTGAAATTCTAATAGAACCCCCACCTTGCATATATGTGTGTATACAACTTGACAAGGTTGTTCTAAAATCCATGTAGAAGAACCAAGAGTCCCAGGAACAGCCAAGACACTGCTGAAGAAGAACACAGTGGAACCTTGTCCTACCAGACTTGTTACAAAACTATAGTAATTAAAACAGTAGGGCATGGATGAATAGACCAAGAAATTGAACAGAGAATTAACTGATCCCAGGCCTAAAGGAAATGTAAAAAGGGAGACCTGACATTTCAGATTAGTGGGGAAATATGAACTATTCAATAAATACTGTTGTGATAACTGCTTATGCATATTAACAACAAAAAAAAAGAAATTGAACACCTATCTTAATCCACTTAGAAAAATTGGTTCTTGGAGTGCCTGGGTGGCTCAGTCCATCAAGTGCCTGCTTTTGGCTCGGGTCATGATCTCAGGGTCCTGGGATCGAGCCCCGCACCAGGCTCTCTGCTTGGCAGGGATCTGGTTCTCTCTCTCTTTCTCTCTCGCAAATAAATAAATAAGATCTTTAAAAAAATTGATTCCTTGTGACTTAAATGTGAAAGATTAAAATTATAACACTTGTTTTTTTTATTTTTCAGAAAAGTTCTAAATTTTTTTCAAGATTTTATTTTATTTGACACAGAGAGAGAGATCACAAGTAGGCAGAGAGGCAGGCAGAGAGAGAGTGGGAAGCAGGCCCCCACTGAGCAGAAAGCCTAATGTGGGGCTCGATTCCAGGACCCTGAGATCATGACTTGAGCCGAAGGCAGATGCTTAACCAACTCAGCCACCCAGGTGCTCCAAATTCTAATACTTTTAGAAGGAAATATAAAATAACATCTTTTGACACTGGAGAGAGGAAAAATTTCTTAAGCAACACCTCAAAAGTGCAAAACATAAATAGGCTGATAAATTGGTAAAATTATGAACTTTCATTCATCGAAAGAGACAAGAAGAAAAGAAATGAAAGATCTAGACAAACCACAAATAGAAAATACTGGCAACACATATATACCCATACCTTGGGGATATCATGGGTTCAGTGCAAATATTGTACTAATATGAATTAAATGAATTTTTTGGCTTCCCAGTGCAGACACAAGTTATGTTTATACATATACATTTATATATATACATATGCATATATACATATATATACACATTTAGGGCACCTGGGTGGCTCAGTCGGTTAAACATCTGCATTTGGCTCAGGTCTGATCCCCATAGCAGGCTCCCTACTCAGCAGGGAACCTGCTTCTCCCTCTGCCACTCCCCCTGCTTGTGTTCACGCTCTCTCTGTCAAATAAATAAATAAAATCTTAAAAAAAATAAATTAACTAACTAAATAAATAGACTATACGGTCATTTATTAAGTGTGTAATAGCATTATGTCTAAAAAAAGCACATATCTTAATTTAAAAATAATTTATTGCTAAAAAATGCCAATCATCTGAACTTTTAATGAATCATAATCACTGATAATAGATCTCCATAACAAATACAATAATAACGTGAAAAAGTTTGAGATATTCCAAAAATTACTAAAATGTGACACAGAGACACAAAGTGAGCAAATGCTTTTGGAAAAATGGTGCCAAGAGAATTGCTTGATGAGGGTTGCCACAGACTTTCAAATTGTAAAAAACGCAGTACCTTGAAGCACAGTAAAGTGAATAGCAATAAAATGATTGTGCCTATCATAAAAAAAAAAACCTCCTAAAAATCAATTTTAAAAAACTTAATTGGAAAAAACGACAAAAGACATAAATAGCCATTTCATGGGAAAAGAAACTCAGTCGGCTACGTATTATCCTGCTTAGACTAACATAACAAGCTATCACAGACTGGGTTGGTTAAACAACAGAAATTTATTTCTCATAGTTCTGGAGGCTTGGAAGTCCAAGATGAAAGTGTCAACAAGGTAGGTTTCATTCTGAGGCTTCTCTCTTGGTTTGCAGTTAGCTACCACCTCTGTGTGTTCACTTGACCTCTTCTTCGTGTGCATAGTGAGTTAGTGGGTTTAAGGGGAGAAAGAGGGGTGGAAAGAGAAAGAGAAAGAGGAAGGAAACAAATTTTCTGGTATTTCTTTTTATAAAATCACTAATCTCATCATGACAGACCCATTCCCCTGACCTCATCTTACCCTAACTACCTCCCAAAGGCCTCATCTCCAAACACCATCACATTGTAAGTTAGGACTTCAACATGAATTTGGGGGGGTGGGGCACAGACACAGTTTAGTCTGTAGCATCTTATAAACATCTTTTTAATGCCTGATCTCATAAGTGATCAGGTAATGTAAATTATAACAAAATGAAACATTTTACACTCACCAGGTTATACAAAATTTAAGCATCTAATGATACTAAGGGTTGGCATGGCTGTGGAGGAAAGGACCTCATTCACTACTGGTGGGAATGTAAATCGGTTTTGAAAAAAGGTATTTTCTATGCAATTGAAGATGTACATGCCATATATTCCAGCAGTTCTGCTCCCAGGTATATACACTGGTTTTCTTTTTTAAAAGATTTTATTTATTTATTTATTTATTTATTTATTTGACAGAGATTGCAAGTAGGTGAGAGAGGCAGGCAGACACGGGGGGGGGGGGGGATACAGGATCCCTGCTGAGCATAGAGCCGGATGTGCAGCTCTATGTGGGGCTCGATTCCAGGACCCTGGGATCATGACCCGAGCGGAAGGCAGAGGCTTTAACCCACTGAGCCACCCAGGCGCTCCTACACTGGTTTTCAAATTGCTGGGTGCAATCCAATAATAAATTGGGGAATTAATTTTAGTGGTGCTGAAGTATAATTTTCCAAAAGGTAATTTTTTTTTTAAAAAAGACACATTTATTCAGCGTCATGATCAGACTATTACATTTAGCAATCAACAGCATGGGTGCAAAAAAAACATCTACATTAAAACCCTTTGTTGGAATGCTTTACACTTTCCACAGAACAGAAACTAAAATAACCTGTTATACAATTAGTCACAAATACAGTCCTCGAGTTTTTTTGCCCATACACATGAGTATTGTCTAAAACATGTCTTCTTTGTAGCAGTTAGGCCCTGCCACCACTGTGCTTGGCTGAGTTCACAAATCTGTTGTAACCTGTAGCTTCCCTGTCACTTCTCTGGCTCTCCTCTCCTGCTAAGCTTTGTTCCCTGGCAGTCATTAAAACCTTCTGCCACTGCCGTAGCTACTGCTGCTGCTGGAACCACCACAGCCACCTTGGTTTCGTGGTTTGGCGAAGTATTGGCCTCCACCACCATAAGGGCCAGAGCTTCTGCCTCCAAAATTGCCTCCTTTCATGGGTCCAAAATTTGAGGACTGATTGTTGTAATTGCCAAAATCATTATAGCTTCCGCCACCTCCAAAGTTGCTTCCATCATTACCAAATCCGTTATAGCCATCCCCACTGCCACCATATCCACCACCACCTCGACTGCCACCAAAGCCACCTCGACCACGGAAGTTTCCTCCACGACCAAAGTTGTCATTCCCACCAAAACCACCTCCACGGCCACCACCAAAGTTTCCAGAACCACTTCGACCTCTTTGGCTGGATGAAGCACTAGCCATCTCTTGCTTAGAGAGGGCTTTCCTTACTTCACAGTTGTGGCCATTCACAGTATGGTATTTTTGAATGACAATCTTGTCTACAGAATCATGGTCATCAAATGTTACAAAAGCAAAACCCCTCTTTTTGCCACTGCCTCGGTCAGTCATGATCTCAATCACTTCGATTTTCCCATACTGTTCGAAATAATCTCTTAGATGATGTTCTTCAGTGTCTTCTTTAATGCCACCAACAAAAATCTTTTTCACAGTTAAGTGGGCACCAGGTCTTTGAGAATCTTCTCTTGAGACAGCTCTCTTTGGTTCCACAACTCTTCCATCCACCTTGTGTGGCCTTGCATTCATGGCTGCATCCACCTCCTCCACAGTGGCATATGTGACAAACCCAAAGCCTCTGGAGCGCTTGGTGTTTGGATCTCTCATTACCACACAGTCCGTAAGTGTTCCCCATTGCTCAAAATGGCTCCTCAGACTCTCATCGGTTGTTTCAAAGCTCAGACCTCCGATGAAGAGCTTCCGCAGTTGTTCAGGCTCTTTGGGAGACTCTGACTTAGACATGACGGCGGTGGGAGGGGAGACTTTAACGATGCTTACTCGGCGGCGTCCACGGGCAGAAAGTCCAAAAGGTGATATTATGGCTGTCATAAAAATATAAAATTAACACATGCCAAAAATATTATTTATATTAATTAATGAGAGCCAGTAGAATGTTACAGAAATGCTGTATGAATTGCTAAGGATCAGGAATGTTGAATTTGCTGAGAGGAAAAATGGTTTAATATGCCATAGGTTAATATAACTTAATGTTTTTGTGTTATCTTTTCTATAGAGTGGACAAGATTTTAAATACCCATTTTCTTGCAAAATAGCTTAGTCAATAGAAAGTCAGAGGTCCCTATGGACTCAAATCCTTCCAAAGTCTGCTAGGCAATGCCCAGCCTTACAGTAAAAGCTCACCCAATGGGCGCCTGGGTGGCTCAGTGGGTTAAAGCCTCTCCCTTTGGCTCAGGTCATGATCTCAGGGTCCTGGGATCGAGTCCCGCATCAGGCTCTCTGCTCGGCAGGGAGCCTGCTTCCTCCTCTCTCTCTCTACCTGCCCTCTCTGCCTACTTGTGATCTCTCTCTCTGTCAAATAAATAAATAAATAAATCTTTAAAAAAAAAAAAAGCTCACCCAATAATCACTTTTGCTCATTTCCAAGTCTTGGATAATAATTTTTCAGACAATGGGTCTCTTTTAGCACTTTTCGGTAATGCATCGAAAAGAAGAAATAGCAATTTAGTGAATTGCTGGCAGTAAGTATATAGTTCTGTGAAATTTTTGTTTCAGATATATATATTTATGGACGTATGTGGTATTATTGGGTTTGAAGTAGAATGTTTTTGTTCACTGTTGGCCGGGGTCAAAATGTTTGAAAATCATGAACGTGACAATATTACGAGTCAGTGAAAAGAACTAGATGTTTGGAGTTCTCCTTTCCCTCAAAGTAGGCATCCATCCAAGTGCCAGACTTAGGCAAACCTAGAAAATGATCTGAGTGAATGGTAAAGAATAAAGAGATTGGGACGCCTAGGTGGCTCAGTCGGTTAAGCCCCTGCCTTCAGCTCAGGTCGTGATCCCAGGCTCCTGGAATCCAGTCCCGCATCTACTTGCTCAGCGGGGAGCCTGCTTCTCTCTCCACCTCTGCCTGCCATTCTGCCTGCTTGTGTGCGTGCACTCTCTCTGATAAATAAATCTTTTTTTAATAAGAGAAGATAGAAATACCCAATCATGTACACATGAAGCTAAAGTTAAACGTCAAGTAACATCTCATGTTTTAAAAAAAAAAAGAAAAAGAAGAATAGAAGCGCAGCGCCGGGGGTTCATCTCTGTCTTTCCTCAACACTAAAGTTCGGGGGCATCTGGGTGGCTAAGTCGGTTAGGCCTCTGCCTTCCGCTCGGGTCTTGGTCTTGGTCTCGGGGTCCTGGGATCGAGCCCCCCGCCCCCATCGGGGGAGGGGGGGGGGTCCCTGCTCAGCAGGGAGCCTGTTTCCCTCTCTCTCTCTGCCTGCCACTCTGCCTACTTGTGATCTCTCTGTGTCAAATAAAATCTTAAAACAAACACACACTAAAGTTCGCTGGCTATCTGGGACGCCACAAGAATGGAGAGAACGTAGGTTGAGGGGAACGGTCGAGCAGGCCAGCCCCAACAGGCCAGAGCTTGGACTCTTAGCTGTGCAGTTCGCCCGCGGTGAACCCAACACCAGCCGCGGGTCACAGCCACCCGGCTCAGGGTGTCGCCGCTACCCGCCAGCGGAAGAACACTGCGCACGCGCAACCCGACAGGGACGGCGCCACGCGAGAGGCACTTCTCCGCAGGCTCGGCCTCACCTCCAGCCCTCCGTCGTTCGCAGTACCCAGTCTCCTCCGCCTCGTCCGCCCAGCCGGGCTCCCCCCGCCCTCTCGGCGCCGGCGCTGGTAGCGACTGCGCGCGCAGGGCCTTAGCGGGCGCCGGCGGGAAGGGGAAGCGGCGGGTAAGAAGGGCCTGCGTCCGGGTGCGACTGTGACGGGGTTGGGAATGACCTCTTCGCTCTTACGGCTCTTGGGACCCCTGAAGAGAGGAGAGGAGCCTCTGGAACCGCTTGCTCTGGCCGCTCAGGCGTGCCTCTGATAGTCAAGTGTTTTCGCCCTCACCTTTCACTTGGTCTGGTCCGGTCGGCTCCTGCCTCTCCTTTCCCCGCCCCCACCAGGGAATCCGAAGGCTGAGTCCCCAGCCTGTCAGCTATCCCCGGGCAAATGGGAGATGCCTTCTCCGCAATTTAGGTAGCGCCGAATGTTTATCCGCTTATAGTGTCGCAGCAGCTTAAGGGTAACTCTCCAGGTCCCCGACTCAGGCACAAAGAACCTCGGTTTCTTGACGCTTGTTTTTTCTGCCACCCTTTGCTGAAGCAGCTTCCCGATTCTCTGAAGAGTAAAGTCAAGGCCACCAAACATAGGTCCTCTTTAATTCTTCTGGTCATCTCCACCATTTCCTGATAATCTCTCCCTTTCAAGTTTGGGTCTCTTGAGGCACGTGCCTCACATCCATATGCAGTGTCCCGGAGTTATGCTCTTTCCTTTTGGAAACACGGTCACACATGTGCCGCCTTTTGGAATGAAGTTCTTCACTGGTAGTGGGATAGTGTCAGCAACTACTAAGAAGCACGGTAACACGTTAGGATTTCGGCTGTCTGCTACCGGAGTGGATGGATACTGAGTGAACTCAGCAGGAGGCAGCATTTTAGCTCAGTGGCTGTGCTTGATGCCTTGAAGTTGGGGGCAGAGGAGGTGCCTTGTAATCAAGCCGCTGGGGTCCAAAACCTGCTGACGGGAAGAAATCTGAAACCGAAAAAAAGCCTAACGGCCATGTGATGTTTGATAATATTCTGCAGGTCAAATTTCAGTATAGAGACAAATGCCCTGTTTGCTTTTATATGCCTGTTAAATGTAGTATGTTGACATTATGTAAATGCTAATGTGAAGTTTTAGCAACTGTCTTGGAACTTCTCAATCAGATTTCTCAATTCCTAGATAATCATGATGATTAGTTTTACTTTGATGAGTTTGACTGAATGCTATAAAATTAACCACTTTTTTCTCACATCAGCCCACACCTTTCTGTCAGTCTTATTACTAGTTCACTTTGATGCCTAGGTTACAAAACCATAGTCATCTTGGATTTCCCTTGTGCTTCATCCCCAGATATATTATATTACTGGATCTCATGGTTTCTTTATTTAAAAAGTAAGTTGGATTCATCCCTTCCATTTTCATTGTTGAGACTGTATAAGGCTGTTTTCAAGGACTTTGCTGCCTCTCAGTTCATTCCCTGGAAGGTTCATATAACAGTTTTGAAACATGACTGTTGTCTTGTTACTCTTGAGTCTATAATGGCTAAATTTCTGTCCTTGGGTTTCAAAGCCTTTTCTCTATAACCTGTCCTAATAATTCCTATGCATGTGATATGGTGGGAATAGCCCAAGATTTAGCGTAATGAGACTTGGATTCCAATACTGAGACTGTCATTATACTAACACTGTGTCTTTGGGAAACTTTGAGCTTCAGTTTCCTTCTCTTTCATTTCAAATAACAATATCTTTTCTTCCCACCTCTTAATTATTGTGAGGATTGCAATTGGCAGAATGTGTGGAAAAGCTATCATAGTTAGACAAAAACAACCTAAGCTATTGCTATTTCACATTGTACTCGTTCATTTCACAAATATTTGAAAACTTAATGTATGTTAGGTACCGGTGCTACTACTATGAAAGATAGTCCCTGTCCTTAAGAGACTCTCGGGAAGATTTCAGAGAATATATGTGTCTGTAGAAAATAGGTTTGTAGTGTCTGACAAGGTATAGTGTGATGTAGTAAAAAAATAGGTAAGTTTAAAAAAAAAATAGGTGAGTTTAGGATGGCCACCAAATCCAGAGGAGAGAGGAACAGGGAAGGTTCTGCAGGAAATTATGTTTGAACAGAGTCTTGAATTATAACAAAGACCCAAAAGGAAAAGGTGGGGAAGGATGCCTTGAAAGAGACACTTTTAGAGAACTGCAAATTGTTAGGTTTTGTTGGAGTATTAAGTTCAAAGAAGAGTATGGGAGATAGGACTGGACAGGTAGACAGAGGTGAGATTTGAAGGGCTTTGTGTACTAAGAGAAGTGTGCCAAGTGAAGGTTTGTAAGCAGACAGTTGGCCCGATCACAGTTGGTTTTTGAAAATTCATTTTGGTTAGAGTATGTGCTTTCTTAACTACAGTGTACAAAAACTTCTGCCTTTGTGCCTTTTCTTAACCAACTGAGCCACCAAGGTGCCCCTGTGCCTTTTCTTACTTTCTTTATTTCACCCAGAAGGGCTTATGCCCTCTCCTCGTATGTTAATCTTTATCTTGCAACATCCAGTCAGGTCCCATTTCTACCGTGAATCATTCTCCATTTATTTTAGGCCCCATTGCTTATTCCCTTCCCTGAAACCCTATTAGAAAATAGTATCACACAGTTTTAGTCCATATTTGTTTTGTGTGTATTTTATGTCCCTAAGTAGATTTTAGGCTAAAGGATAGGGAATGTTTAATATGTGTGTGAATAGAAGACATGTTATAGACAAAAATATGTTTTCTGATCTCCTATTTTGTTTTTCAGGGTAGGATCAGATTATGGGCAACAGTCCTTTTAATTAATCTGTCAACATGGCTAATGAGGACTGTCCCAAGGCTGGTAACAGTCCATTTTCATCTGATAAACATGCCCAACTCATCTTGGCCCAGATCAATAAAATGAGGAATGGAGAGCATTTCTGTGATGTGCAGCTGCAAGTTGGGAAGGAGACTTTTAAAGTTCATCGGCTGGTTTTGGCTGCCAGTAGTCCTTACTTTGCAGCTTTATTCACTGGAGGAATGAAAGAGTCCTCAAAAGATGTTGTACAGATTCTAGGAATTGAAGCTGGAATCTTTCAAATACTTCTAGATTTCATTTATACAGGTATGTTACATGAGCCTATAGTTTTGAGTGAAGAATGATATAATCACTCATGCATTGCAATGGGAATATAAATTGATAAAACTTCTGTGGAAAGTAATTTGACAATATGTTATTATGAGTGTTTGAAAGTTTCATATCTTTTGACCCAGTATTCCTTTTCTAGGAAGGAATTATTCATAAGGAATTACTTAGTGATACAGGCAAATATTTATGTACCAGGATGGTTACTGTAACATTATTTATAACTACATAATTGAATACAATCTAATTATCCGTCAGTAGATTATATGATTAAATAAATTATGGCATATGTATGTATCATGGACTATTTTTTTAGATTTCTCAAATTATTTAAATATATACTATGGAAGAGTGTTTACAATATTTCAAATGAAAAAAAATTGAATATAAGTACCGCTCTAATTTTGTAAAGAAAAAAATCATTTGTCTTGGTGCACAGGAAAAAGACCAGAATGTTGATAAGTGTTTATCTCTGGATGACAGAATATGGAAGATCTGTTTTGTTTTTTAAGATTTTATTTATTTATTTGACAGAGAAAGAGATGGCGAGAGAGGGAATACAAGCAGAGGGAGTGGGAGAGGGAGAAGCAGGCTTCCCACTGATCAGGGAGCCCGGTGAGGGGCTGGATCCCAGGACCCTGGGATCATGACCTGAGCCAAAGGCAGATGCTTAACAACTGAGCCACCCAGGCACCCCTGGAATATGGAAAATCTTTATTTTTCCCCCTCAAAATATTTATAATCAACATGTATGTATTTTAATTAAAACTTTTATTTTTAAAATGTTTTTTAAAAGTTTTGATAATGTTAGCAAGTGCACACAAATAGTATGAAGCTTTATATGATATGTAATAAATATACATGGAAATAAGATTTGAAAGAAAGACACTAAAGTGTTAGTACAGTGTATATCTGTGGGAAAATGTGTGATTTTCATTTTTATACTTTTCTGCCTTGAAGTTTTTTTCTGTGGTGAAGATAATATAATCAGAAAAAATGTTTGAAAACAAAGACTGTTTGGTCATCATGCTCTCCTTAAAGGACTACTTGGTGGGAGATTATTAGGTGACCCCATAAAGTATTATTTATTTAGTGCATGGTATTTAAACCTGGAAAATGACAAAAGGAGATTTCTTTGTGTTGTTTCTTATTACATTTTAGAAAATAACTCTTAATTTGGAGTTTATGAAGATGACTATGTTTTATTTACTGAAAGTGGTGCAGCCCTGTCTATTGGCTAATGTACAAATTAGCATTGAAGGATTTTTTTTTAACCTTTTCTAACTGACTTGTGTGAGCTGAACACAGTTTCATAAATGTTCTGCTTCTCTTATTTGCAAAGTGTAAATTAACACAGATTAATCCAGTGGAATTAGTGTTGAGCTACATAAACACAGAAAAAATGCTACAAGATGTTTATTCTGCCTCTTGTCTAAGGGTAGCAACAAGAGCTACTTAGTGAAAGATGTTCCCAGTACTGTCACCATATTGGTGATTAGCACTTCCATCAAATAAATAAAAAGTAGTAAAACCCAGAGAAATAAAAAGCTTTTGAGCATATCTGAGAGAAATAACATTCTTGAATATTGACATTTAAGGTTAAATTGGTATAACAATTAAGAACAGAATTTGGCTACTGGTAAAGGATATCAAGTGGCTTAACAAGCTAGTTTATTTTCCCACAGAAGTGAATTCATAGTAGGCATTCCAAGGATGGTATGGTGGCTTCATGATGTCCTTAATATCCTATTATTCTCCCAACATTTTGCTCTACCATCTATAGCTTGTAGGTGCTAATCTCATGATTGCTGAATTCCAGCCAATGGAAGGAGGAAGGGAAAAAGGCAAAAGGTCCTGCTAGCTGAGTCTGTGCTTTTTTTAAGCTTTTCTGGCAGCTGTATCCAGTAACTGCTGTCTATATCCCATTGGCCAAACAGTAAAAAATTCAACCCTATCTGTAAATGAGGCTAAGGTACGTAATTTTCATCAGGACACAATTAGCACCCACAACAAAATCAAGGTTCTTTTTTTTTTTTTAAGATTTTATTTATGTATTTGAGAGAGAGAGAGCACAAGCAGGACAGAGGGACAGGGAGAAGCAGACTCCCAGCTGGCAGGGAGCCTAATGTGGGGCTCGATCCCAGGACCTTAAGATCATGACCTAACCTGAAGGCAGATACTCAACCGACTGAGTGACCCAGGTGCCCCTATGGATACTTTAAAAAAAAAAAAAAAAGCTCTATGCCCCATATGGGGATTGAACTCAGAACCCCCAGATCAAGAATCACATGCTGTACTGACTGAGCCAGCAAGTATCCCATATGAATACTTTCCGTGAGCTAAGCACTAAACATATGGCAGTAAACAAGCAGGCAGTGGCTCTGCCTTCTCAGAGCTTTATAGGTAGTGCAATTTAGGTACTTACAAATCTGAAATGAGCTTGTGAGAGCCTCATTTTCCTTAGTTGTAAAGTGGGGATAACATTTCATAATTCATGTGAAGGTTAAATGAGATAAATTTTCATAAATGTAAAAGTGTTTTTTGTAATCTATAAAGCCTTGTATAGTTATAGGGCATTCTTTTTATTGCTCTCAAGTAACTTTTGGCTTTATCCAGTAGCAGGCATTCAGTCTTCATAGATTACAACCCATGATCTTGTCCAAATTTGTTGTGAATTCTCATTTTATTCAGCTAAGTCTTATCTCAGTTCTCTCTGCAACCACTACCATTTACTCCCATGGTGGATTCCGTTTCTTTCTTTCAGGAATCCCTGTTTGCATTCAATAAGCCATATTCTTCCTCTCACCGTAATTTCTTTGGGCATTTATTTATTTATTTATCTATGAATGATTTTATTTATTTATTTGACAGGGAGAGACAGCTAGAGAGGGAATACAAGCATGGGGGAGTGGGACAGGGAGAAGCAGGCTTCCCGCTAAGCAGGGAGCCTGATGTGAACTCAATCCCAGAACCCTGGGATCATGAACTGAGCTGAAGGGAGACGCCCAATGACTGAGCCACCCACGTGTCTCTGGGCATTCATTTATTTAAAACAATTTTTTTTTTAAAGATTTTAGTCATTTAGAGAAAGTGAGAGAGAGAGAGCACACAAGCAGGGGGAACGGCAGGCAGAGAGAGAAGCAGACTCCCCATTGAGCAGGGAGCCCGATGCGGGACTCGATCCCAGGACCCTGGGATCATGACCTGAGCTGAAGGCAGCTGCTTAACCAACTGAGCCACCCAGGTGCCCCTAAAACAATTTTTTAAAAGATTTTTTATTTATTTGTTTGACAGAGATCACAAGTAGGCAGAGAGGTAGGCAGAGAGAGGGAGAAGGGGAAGTAGGCTCCCTGCTGAGCAGAGAGCCCTATGTGGGGCTCGATCCCAGGATCCTGTGATCATGACCTGAGCCAAAGGCAGAGGCTTTAAACCACTGAGCCACTCAGGTGCCCCTATTTAAAACAAATTTTTGAGTACCTAGTGGACAGTAGGCATTGAGAATACAAAAGGGAAAGCCTTCCCCCAACAGACTTTATAAATCTTGTTGGGAATACAAACTTCAGCCGAATAATTTAGTGGGGTGAATATCCTAAAAGGGATTAAGGGAAATATAAGATTGAATGGAGAGTTCATCCTTATCAGGTAGGAGAATTACAGGGTTTTTCTTCCATTCTAAATATAAGTAACTATTTAGTGTTCTCCCAAAGTCATATATGTTAACATAAAAGTAAAGACATCTAGAAAGAAAGTGGTTACGTAGTTACTTAAATGTTAAGTATTTAAGGAGTGCCTGGGTGGCTCGGTGGCTTAAAGCCTCTGCCTTCGGCTCTGGTCATGGTCCCAGGTTCCTGGGATCGAGCCCCATGTTGGGCTCTCTGCTCAGCAGGGAGCCTGCTTCCTTCCTCTCTCTCTCACTCTCTCTCTCTCTGCCTGCCTCTCTGCCTACTTGTGATCTCTGTCAAATAAAGAAATAAAATCTTAAAAAAAAAGTTGAGTATTTAATAACGTCTCATATGTCGTCGACTCTTGGTTATACCTAGCATTAAAGAATAATGTTTGTATGGCACTTTATCAAATTGAAGATGGGGACCCTGTCTTATTCACCCCAGTGCCTCAGTAAATGTTAGATGCATATAGCCTTATGTTAAAAGCATGGACTTTGATGTTAGTCTCTACCCTCAATCACTTGACCATGTGACTTTGAGACAAGTTATTTAAACTTTCTGATTCTTGAGGGCACCTGGGTGGCTTGGTTGGTTAAGCATCTGTCTTTTGATTTCAGCTTGGGTCTTGATCTCAGGGTCTTGAGTTCAAGACCCACATTGGGCTCCATGTTGGGTGTGGAGCCTACTTAAAAAACATTTTTTTAAAAGATTTTATTTATTTATTTGACAGGCAGAAATTACAAGTAGGCAGAGAGGCAGGCAGAGAGAGAGGAGTAAGCAGGCTCCCTGCTGAGCAGAGAGGGCTCCATGCCAGGACCCCAGGATTATGACCTGGGCAGAGGCTTTAACCCACTGAGCACCCAGGTGCCCCTAAAAAACATTTTTTAAATGTATAAAAAAGTAAATAAACTTTCTATTTCTGTTTAATTGATAGAAAAAGGAAAAATAATAACATGTATTGTATGGGGTTGTAGTGACAGTTAAATGAGTGTATAAAACAGTTAATGTTTCTGTCCATTATAAGTGTTCCATAAGTGTTAGGTATCATCATTTAAGTTTTGTGCTCTTTCTACAAATCCTTTGTTGCCTTTTTACTTAGGATCTATCTACTCACCAAATATTAAGCTTTATCAGTGGAATTAAATGCTTTTTTAATATAATAATATGTAATAAATAATGCCTTTTTAATATAAGTCAAATGTTTGTTTTTACTTTGTTGGTTATTTTGTCTCCCTACTTCCCTAGGTATAGTGAACATAGGTGTGAATAATGTCCAGGAGCTGATTGTTGCAGCAGACATGCTACAGTTGACTGAAGTTGTTAATCTATGCTGTGAATTTCTAAAAGGACAAATTGATCCATTGAACTGCATTGGAATCTTTCAGTTCTCTGAGCAAATTGCCTGCCATGATCTTTTGGAATTCACAGAAAACTACATTCATGTCCATTTCTTGGAGGTTCACAGTGGGGAGGAGTTCCTAGCGCTTACAAAAGATCAACTGATCAAAATTTTGCGAAGCGAAGAGCTCAGTATTGAGGATGAATACCAGGTCTTCTTAGCTGCTATGCAATGGATTCTGAAGGACCTGGGAAAAAGAAGAAAACATGTGGTGGAAGTGCTAGAACCAATTCGATTCCCTTTATTACCTCCTCAGAGGCTTTTAAAGTACATAGAAGGTAAATTTTTTTTGCATATCAAATGCGTGAATATCCAGTGGCTTTCTCTCTGTTTGAAATGTGATAATGTTTTCATTTTTCAGTTCAATAATGGACATTTATTGATTTATTACTATATGTAAGATACAACTTTTTTGTTTTGCAGATAGTAATATTTCAGTATTTCTACCCATTATTTTAATCAAATTCTGATATACCTTTCTTGAGTTTAAATACTAAGGGAGATTAGAATTATAGATAAAATTATTGACAGACCTAAAATATCACTGCTGTTTTTGGTAGTACTGATTATTCTAGTGTAAGATTTCTTCTTATTCCTCTAAAAATTATAGCAAAACCTGACACATGAGGAAAATTCATATCCTAAAAACAAAACCCAAACTCAATAAATTCTGTACATCTCCTCATTATAAACTTAATTTTTTTAAAGATTTTATTTATTTATTTGACAGACAGCACAAGCAGGCAAGAGAGACAGGCAGGGAGAGAGAGGAGGAAGCAGGCTCTCCACGGAGCAGAGAGCCCTACGTGGGGCTCGATCCCAGGACCCCGGGATCATGACCTGAGCCAAAAGCAGAGGCTTTAACCCACTGAGCCACCCAGGCGCCCCTATAAACTTAATTTTATATTGATATAATATCATAGCTTCTTTTTTTTCCCCCCAAAGTTTTTATTTATTTATTTGACAGACAGAGATTACAAGTAGGCAGAGAGGCAGGCAGAGAGAGAAAGGGAAGCAGGCTCCCCGCCGACCAGAGAGCTAGATGTGGGGCTCAGTCCTAGGACCCTGAGATCATGACCTGAGTCGAAGGCAGAGGCTTTAACCCACTGAGCCACCCAGGTGCCCCAATATCGTAGCTTCTAAGTAGTCTTTGAATTGTCTTTAGGTACTAAACTCTGAAAATACTTTTCATCATAGTATAAATAGTGTTAATTTTTCTACTAGAAAAATTATGTATACATACCTAAATATATATTATTAATAATTAATTAAGATTTTATTTTATTTTTTTTTAAGATTTTATTTATTTATTTGACAGACAGAGATCACAAGTAGGCAGAGAGAGAGAGAGGAGGAAGCAGGCTCCCTGCTGAGCAGAGAGCCGGATGTGGGGCTCGATCCCAGGACACCGAGATCATGACCCGAGCCGAAGGCAGAGGCTTTAACCCAATGAGCCACCCAGGCACCCCAAGATTTTATTTTTAAGCACTCTCTATACCCATTGTAGGGGTCGAACCCACAACCCCAAGATCAAGAGTCATATGTCCTACTGACTGGGCCAGCCAGGTACCACAGATTTAAATGTAATTTTACAAACTACCTTAGACCTGGTTTCAAGATTTGAAGCTCTTGCTCTCTTCATGCACTGAAACTTTAGGAAGTTACAAATGATCTTCATATCAATTAAATACACTATTAGCATTAAAGGTATAATTCTGTGAAAGAATTATATTTAATGTGGATTTTTCATTTTTTTCTACTTTTAACAGTATATAATAGAATTTGATGGGTTTTCTGAGTGATGTCTTTTTTTTCTTTTCTGAGTGATGTCTTTTTATTAATGCATATACATTACTCAAATCAATTTTTATTGTTCACAGTAGTTATGTTCTATAAAGTTGCCACAAACACTGCATTGGCAAATACTGAGACATTGTTCCTAAGGGAAATACTTATGTAGATCACAGTATTTTTGCCACCTGATCAATACATAACATTGTTTTATGTGTGTTTCTATCAAAAACACCTTATTTAATATATATACTTAATTTAATATATATACTCATAACATTGAACTCCTAGCCAATAGCACTATAACCCATGCCTGAATGAAACCTAATACATGAATTTACTCCATAAAGCACATCACAGGCTTCTTGCAATCAGGAACACTAGATAGTACTTCAACAGTATGGGTGGGGTCATTTTCAACAATATCACCAAGAAAAAGCCCAAAAATGTGAAAACCACAGCACTAAAGAGACTGTGAAAAGGACACTTATTTATAATATGAGAGCTGAAATACGAGGCAGAGTGTCATCTTGTTCAGTTCCTACCTAGAAACATGCATGTCAGGTGATTCAAATTTTTTTTTATTCTGCAGCATGTCTATGAATGACTAGGAAAGCACCATGAGTGTTAATTTGGGTTACAAATGCATTTTAATGAGTAGATGTATTCATAAATAAGGAATCCACAAATAATGGAGACTCATTTTTTTTATTTATTTATTTTTAGATTTTTATTTATTTATTTGACAGACAGCAATCACAAGTAGGCAGAGAGGTGGGGGTGGATGTGGGGGAAGCAGGCTCCCCACTGAACAGAGAGTCTGATGCCGGTTCAATCCCAGGAATCTGAACTCAGAACCAGACCCAAAGGCAGAGGCTTTTTTTTTTTTTAAGATTTTATTTATTAATTTGACAGAGAGACATCACAAGTAGGCAGAGAGAGAAGGGAAGCAGCCTCCCTCCTGAGCAGAAAGCCTGATGAGGGGCTTAACCCCAGGACCCTGGGATCATGACCTAAGCCAGAGGCAGAGGCTTAACCCACTGGGCCACACAGGCGCCCCAAGACTGACTATATTTAAATGCTAAAACAAGAAGAGAGAAATTATCCAAATACATTTTTGCTTGAATCATATGAGAATTTAGGAGTGGGACAAAAGCTTTCATGGTTGAGTTGTCTTTTCCCAAGTTCTGTAGATACAGTGTTATAGGAAAGTTCCTTTGCTAAGAGCAAGGGAAAGTTACCTAGAATTGGGGCTTCTTTTCCTATAGCTTTTTAGTCTTATAATATTCAAATCTTGTACTGCTTTATTAAGCATGCCCAATAGTTGTCAGCTAAAAGTATTTCGTGGAGTAAAACTGCAAGGAGTCAGAGAGATGGAAATGGAGGATTTTTTTTTAAAGATTTTAAAATATTTCAACTTTGAAACTTTTTCTTTTTGATCATATTAGAGAAAAAAGCTGGCGATTTATGTAGAAAAATAATGAGACTCTACCACAAAATTCAGAGAGCAGAAGACTTAATAGAAATGGTTAAATTGGGGCTCCTGGGTGGCTCAGTCATTAAGTTTCTGCCTTCGGCCCAGGTCATAGTCCCAGGATCCTGGGATCTCCCTGCTTGGCAGGAAGCCTGCTTCTCCCTCTCCCTGTCTGCTGCTCCCCTGCTTGTGTTCTTTTGCTCTCTGTCAAATAAATTAAATATAAAAAAAAAAAAGAGGGCACCTGGGTGGCTCAGTGGGTTAAGCCTCTGCCTTCGGCCTAGGTCATGGTCTCAGGGTCCTAGGATCAAGCCCCGCATCAGGCTCTCTGCTCAGCAAGGAGCCTGCTTTCCCCTCCCCCTCTGCCTGCTTCTCTGTGTACTTATGATCTCTGTTTCTCTGTGTCAAATAAATAAATAAAATCTTAAAAAAAAAAAGAAATGGTTAAATTATGTTATGTGAAATATGTAGATTTTCCCCCTGGTATATGTTTTTCATATTTATCACTGGAATAATTGAGGCAATTCAATAGTACTAACTATATGATAACATCTCTTTCTTGCCATTTTAGAGAATGACTACTTTCTAAAAATTGTATATCCTCTTATAAATGTTTAGGAAATAAAGTGTAATAAAACAACAAATTCCCCCAAAGTCCACTACCCAGAAATAACCAGTTATAATTAACATTATTAAACATCATTCTAGGTATCTCTATATAGGAGGATGGATGATGGGTGGATGTATGTTGGATGGATAAACAGAAAAAAATGTAAGAATCATTCTGTACATACTATTTATAATACAAAAAGTGTGCTTATATCTCATTAAAAATTAAAGAAGAAACTGAAGTAGTAACTAATTTCTGATGAATGTTTCTTTATCTCAAGAAACACTCATTTTAAAAAGTTCTTATCGAGTTCAGGACAAAAGATGAAAATCATTAAAAGATGAAATAAGTTACATTTGTGTGTCAATGTTATTTTTATTTATTTATTATTTTTAATTTTAATTCCAGTATATTTAAACATATAGTGTTTTGTGTTTAAATTTTTAACAGTAGGGGTGCCTGGGTGGCTCAGTGGGTTAAAGACTCTGCCTTCGGCTCAGGTCATGATCCTGGCGTCCTGGGATCGAGCCCCGCATTGGGCTCCCTGCTTGTCGGGGAGCCTGCTTCCCCCCCTCTCACTCTGCCTGCCTCTCTGCCTACTTGTGATCTCTATCTGTCAAATAAATAAATAAAATCTTAAAAAAAAATTTTTTTTAACAGTATAGGGGCGCCTGGGTGGCTCAGTCGTTAAGCATCTGCCTTGGGCTCAGGTCATGATCCCAGGATCCTGGGATCAAGCCCCCCTTCAGGCTCTCTGCTCAGCAGGAAGCCTGCTTCTCCCTCTCCCACTTCCCCTGCTTGTGTCTCTCTCCCTGCCAAATAAATTTTTTTTAAAAAATTAAATTTTAAACAGTGTAGACTCATTAAGAAAAATAAGGTAATTAGCATTGTTATTTTTCTTCCTATGCCACCATTCAAGGTTTATACCTTTATTTATTTATTTTTAAAGATTTTATTTATTTGACAGAGAAGAGACACAGCAAGAGAGGGAACACAAGCAGGGGGAGTAGGAGAGGGAGAAGCAGGCTCCCCAGTGAGCAGGGAACCCAATGCAGGGCTGGAGCCCAATGCAGGGCTCAATTCCAGGACCCCGGGATCATGACCTGAGCCGAAAGCAGATGCTTAACGACTGAGCCACCCAGGTGCTCCAAGGTTTATACCTTTATATAGATTTTTTTTTCAATCATGATTTCCCTAGCTCTGTGCTTTTGTTCTGTATTTAAATGAATTTGAAGCTGTCTTCCAGTTTTCAGTCTTTTCATTCCCAAATTTTTTTTACTTGTTTTTTGGTTGGCTGGATTTCATCATCAAGTACTTTTTTCAAGAAAAGTTCATGATGACTGTATTTCCTGAATTTTTTTATATTGAGAATTTCTGCCTGTTGCTTTTTTAAGTTAACAGCAATTTGGATGGGCATAATAATTTTTTTTTTTAAGATTTAAAAAATTTGGGTGGCTCTGTCAGTTAAGCATCTGCCTTTAGCTCACGTCATGATCCCAGGGTCCTGGAATTGAGCCCTGCATTGGACTCCAGCCCTGCATTGGGTTCCCTGCTCACTGGGGAGCCTGCTTCTCCCTCTACCTCTGACACTCACCCTGCTTGTACTCTCTCTGTCAAATAAAAAATAGTAAAATCTTGGGGGGAAAAAAAGTAATCTCTACACCCAACATGAGTCTCAAACTTAAAAACCTGAGATCAGGAGTTGTATGCTCTATCAAATGAGCCAGCCAGACACCCCATGGATGGGCATAATATTTTTAAAAGTTTATTTATTTATTTATTTGACAGAGACAGAGCAAGAGAGGGAACACAAGCAGGGGGAGAGGGAGAGGGAGAAGCAGGCTACCTGCTGAGCAGGGAGCCCGATGTGGGGCTCCATCCCAGGACCCTGGGATCATGACCTGAGCTGAAGGCAGATGCTTAACAACTGAGCCACCCAGACACCCCATCTTTTTTTTTTTTTTAAGATTTTTATTTATTTATTTGAGAGAGAAAAAACAAGCACGTGCATGTGCCTACTAGCAGGAGGAGGGGCAAAGGGAGAAAGAGGATCACAAACAGAATTCTCGCTGGGCGAGGAGCCCAACACAATGCTCAGTCTCACAACCCACGGAATCATGACCTGAGCTGAAATCAGGAGTCCGAGGCTTAAATGACTGAGCCACCCACTTGCCACCTATTTCTCACAGTATAGAAAGTAGGTTTCACTATTGGTCATTTCCATTTTACAGATAAAGAAACTGAAGTCCGAGAGATTATGTAGTTTGACCCTATCACATATTTAGTAAATGGTAAGACCTGAACTTGAACCCAGATTTCTCCCATTCTGCAGCTTAACCTGATACTCCTTAACCCTCCACCTCCAGCCCTCCCACCTCCACCCTTCCACTGGCATTAAGAAACACGAATGTGGGCATTATCTATAGGTGCTATTTCAGCAGAAGTGTCGTAGTTTCAGCTTTAAATCATAACAATTGGAATCTCTCTGACTCTTCTACCAGAGAGATATAGCAGCTTGGTGAAAACTATCAACCTTCACTTTGGCCAGCTAGGTGCTAGACATCTGTGCATATAAAGAGAAGACCCAAGAAAGAAGAGATGAATCTCATACCCCTGATGCGGGGCTGGATTTCATGAGCCTGAGATCATGACCTAAGCTGAAATCCAGAGTAAATTGCTTAATTGACTGAGCCACCTAGGTGTCCTGGGCATAATATTCTTTTTTTCTTAAGATTTATTTATTTAGGGGGCGCCTGAGTGGCTCAGGTCATGATCCCAGACTTCCAGGATCTCGTCCCGCATCAGGCTCCCAGCTCCTTGGGGAGTGCGCTTCTCCCTCTGACCTTCTCCTCTGTCATGTTCTCTCTCACTCATTCTCTCTCAAATAAGTAAATAAAATCTTTTAAAAAAATATTTATTTAGGGATGCCTGGGTGGCTCAGTTGGTTCAGCTCAGGACATGATCCCAGGGACCTGGGATTGAGCCCCTCGTCTGGCTCCCTGCTCAGCGGGGAACCTGCTTCTCCCTCCCCCTGCTGTTGTGCTCTCATTTGCGTTCTCTTTCTCTCCCTCTCAAATAAATAAAATCTAAAAAAAAAAGAAAAGAAAAGTATTTATTTAGTGAGAGAGAGTGCACACACATGCATGCACTCAAGTAGCGGGGCGGTGGGAGGGGCTCGGGCAGAGGAAGAGGAGAGAGGATCTCAAGCAGACTCCCTGCTGAGCTTAGAGCCCAACTTGATCCCAAGACCCTGCTATCATGACCTGAACTGAAATCAAGAGTCAGATGCTTTACTGACTGAGCCACCCAGGAGCTCTGGTCTTCATCATTTTATTAGAACTTCTTTGTCTCTCATATTTATCATCCTCTAATGTTAAAATATTTTCCTTTGCTCTGTATTCACAGCTGTTTTCTCAAGTCTTTAAATTGATGGTTTGATTTTTCATCATGTCTATTGTATTTCTTGTTTCTAATTTATTAAGTCTGTAATACTATCATTTCAAGTTCTCCCTTTGTTTCCTTAGCAAAGCATCTCATTCTGCCTTTGAGTTTTTTTGGTTTTGGGGTTTTTTTTAAAGATTTTATTTATTTGACAGACAGAGATCACAAGTAGGCAGAGAGGCAGGCAGAGAGAGAGAGAGAGGAGGAAGCAGGCTCCCCACTGAGCAGAGAGCCCGGTATGGGACTCGATCCCAGGACCCTGGGATCATGACCTGAGCCGAAGGCAGAGGCTTCAAGCCACTGAACCACCCAGGAACCCCCCTTTGAGTTTTTTTTTAAATAGGATCTCTCTATATATTTTTTTCAATTTTTATTTTAAATAGGCTCAATGTCCAGTGTGGGGCTTAAACTCATAACCCCGAGATTGAGAGTCACATGCTCTACCACCTAAGCCAGCCAGGCACCCCAGATCTGTATTTTTAAGTAATTCTAAATAATTAATTAAGTAATTCTAAATTTTTAACTCATTCTTCACATTCTGTGACGCATGTATGGGAAGTCTGTGTTTGTTGCTAATGTTTTATTCCAGAATGAATTATTTCTCCTCCTTTTCCTGGGGTATATTTTAATAGTGCTGTTGTTACTTATTGGTATATTGCTCATGTATAATATGGGCTACTCTCTTCAAACCAGTTTACTCTAATAATGGAAGGGCTAATTCTCCTTGATACCCTTTCTACCTTAGTGTAACTTCCAGCTAAAATTTGAGGACTGTGTTGTGTTCTTGCCACTTCTTTCTAGCCTGAGGTATGAAGGTGGTGGAAGAACAGAGATCTGCTAAGGCTTAGATATTTGCTTAGGGACCTGGGCTCTGAGCTCTCCCTAAGATCCTATTATTGATTTTGTATCTGGGCTTACTTAACCCAGCTAAGGATATATCTCATTAGTGTGGACATCTAACTGTGCCCTGTTAGATGGCAAGCCATGGTGATTTTCTGTCTTTACCGATGGTCCTGTAAAGGATTTCCTGTAATGGTTTTTCCTTAGACTTCTCAGTTCTGCTTCTTACCTTCTCATTCTACCTTTCCAAATTCTTAGTCATTAGTGAGAATTCTCAAGATTTGGTTAATTGACCTTTTTTCCTCAATATTGCTTCTGGGATATAGGAACAAAGCTTGGAGACAGTCCCTTGCTAGCATGTATGGTGCCTTTGTGTCAATTAGAAAATAGTCCCTCTCAAGGGGCCAGGTCTTATGGATTGGCAAGTGGGACATAGGTTGACTTTCATCCCCACTTCACCTCAGCTAAGCATCCTTGAGCAGGAAGAGTCTACCCAATCATGCTCAAAGTCTCTTCGGGAGATGGACCTCATCCCACTGGAATCTTTTGTTTCTTGATTTGACTATCATTTTTTAAATTATGTGATAGAGTTTTATATATTTCTGTTATTAAGCCATAATTACAGAAATGGGGCTATTTTATGTTTCCATTTTGTTGGATAATCATGATCCTGTTTTACCTTGCCATCTTTGTTTAGAAATCCTCACACATGTGCTTTTAAATTAGGTATTATGAAGCATATTGTTAAAAACAATATTTGATTTAAGGAAAGTTTATTCTTTAGTAACATTGAGAAAAATAATATTTGGTATTATGGGAAACAATCACCATTGCTTGATGACGAGTTTTTTATATTTTTTGATAAATATTTCTAACTTTATGGGAACATGTCTTTTCAATATTTATTTAAAAGTTGATTAAAACAGTATCTTGTCAAACTTGCTTTAGGAGTATCTGATTTTAATCTTCGTGTTGCGTTGCAAACACTTTTGAAAGAGTACTGTGAGGTGTGCAAATCTCCCAAAGAAAACAAGTTTTGTAGTTTTCTGCAGACATCCAAGGTTCGGCCTCGGAAGAAAGCAAGAAAGTACCTGTATGCAGTAGGTGAGAATCTTTTAAAAGGTGATGCAAATAATATTTATTTTTAGGATTAAAACCTTAAATATTTTGTTATTATTTTACACATCAGAATATGCAAGTGTGTCAAATAGGCATATTTAATTTCACATATAGGCTACAAATTAATTGTGTTTTATACAGTGGATATATCTAAGAATAAATAGCTATTTTTTTTATTCTGTGATCCAAATTTTGGGTTCTTAGATTGTCCAATTATTGTCAACTAACTGACTTACGAAATACTGCTTTAAAAGTTAAAAATGTGAATTCTAGTGAAAAATAGGGAAAATCTCAACATTTTTAACTATTCATGGCATCTTAGATGATTGGGGTAATAGGAACCAGTGATCGCTAAAGTGTGAGTGGATAGGATAATCCACAGAAGTATCAGGTGAACATATTAAAACATCTTTTTTATTTTAAAAAGCAGTAAGTCTTATTAATATGTGAAGTATATATAGACAGATTATCCAAATTTATATGCATATATTCATATATTCATAACATAATTTATCATCTGTATATAATTATATGTATAAGGTTATGTATGCTATAATATATAAATATGTAATTTTTTAGTGCATGCTACAGTTTTTTACTGATGGTATGTGCTGTTCAACTCACTATTTTTAATTGAAAAATATACTAATAGAAGTCATAATGAGACTTCCTAACTAGACAGATAACTAGCTCCTTTTATGTTTTATCTAACATTTTATGACCAAAACCAGGTGGTAGAATGCTGGTTGACTTCATTGCATTTAAGCCATCATCTTTCAGGACTTGGAGCATATAAGAATATTTGTATACATGGCAGGCTCTAAAGTACTTTTTCTTTGCTATGAAATAATTATGGATTAAATGTCTAGATGTAGAGGGCTAGATTTTTCTCATTACTTTCTTTTTTTCTTTTTTTTTTTTTTCTCATTACTTTCATTTACATATTTAGCAATAAGTGATTTGCTGTGTATCTCCTTTCCTTCATTCAGGCGGATATACTCGGTTGCAGGGGGGTCGTTGGAGTGATAGCAGAGCCCTCAGCTGTGTAGAGCGTTTTGACACCTTTAGCCAGTACTGGACCACTGTGTCTTCACTTCATCAGGCTCGATGTGGACTAGGAGTAGCAGTTCTGGGAGGGATGGTTTACGCTATTGGAGGTAATAATGAAATGTCTTTTTTCCCTCATTAGTCGCTAGCTGTAAGTTGGCTGCATTCTTATATGACTTATATATATTTCTAGGTACTATGGGGTATGCATATATATGGTTGTCCTCAATAAATGTTTAATGAATAAATTAATGAAAAGAAGAAAAAGGAAACAGAAGATATTGAATGTTTCGGACCAGGGGGATACTATGATTTATCCCAAGGCAGAATATTTCGGTTTGGTTTCGATGAAAAGTTGTTTATAAAATGTGGCACCAAAATTTAGGTCGATGTTTGTGATAAAAATTATTTTAATTTTGAAATTTAATTTCACATACTAGAAGTTGTATTACAAATAATTTTTAATTAGCATAGTTACCTGGACAGTGAGATATATAAAAACTAAGTCAGCTAGACATTGGAATATATTTCTTGATTGAAATCACTGTGTTTTCTGAAACTATTATGAATTATAAAATGATTAATAAAATTAAATAAAAGGAGTTTTGGATGTTGGAGGGAACTAAATATCAGAGGAGGATCTAAAGAGAAATAAATGCTAACACTTTTTTTTTAAAGATTCTATTTATTTACTTGACAGAGATCACAAGTAGGCAGAGGCAGGCAGAGAGAGAGAGGAGGAAGCAGGCTCCCCGCTGAGCAGAGAGCCCGATGTGGGGCTCAATCCCAGGACCCTGGGATCATGACCTGAGCCGAAGGCAGAGGCTTTAAACCACTGAGCCACCCAGGCACCCCCACTTTTTTTTTTTAAGATTTTATTTATTTATTTATTTGACAGAGAGAAAGAGATCACAAGTAGGCAGAGAGGCAGGCAGAGAGAAGGGGAAGAAGGCTCCCTGCTGAGCACAGAGCCTGATATGGGGCTCCATCCCAGGACCCTGAGATCATGACCTGGGCCAAAGGCAGAGGCTTAACCCACTGAACCACTCAGGTGCCCCAGTGGTAACACTTTTATATCAATATTTACTTCTGGATAATTTGTGTTTGTAGCAACAAGCCTAGATAAGTCATCTCTAACACTTAAAACTAATCTTTATGCCTTATTTCTATGGGTTAGTCTAAAACAAGAAGTTATATATCAAAAATATTTTTTAATATTTATTTATTATTAGAGAGAGAGAGCACTAGCAGGTGGGGCGGGGGGAGCAGAAGGATAGGGAGAATCTTAGGCAGACTCAGTGCTGAGCCCAGGGTAGGGCATGATCTCACTACCCTGAGATCACCAACCTGAGCCAAAACCAAATTTGGTCCCTTAACCGGCTGCACCACCCAGATACCTCTTGAAAATGTTATTTTTTTTTTGACTATGATACTATCAGTTTAAAATGAGAGAGAGAGATGGAGAACATTTGGTTTTTATTTCTCTTTTGGAGAGAACATAATTGTTGCTAAAAATAGTTCATTAAGAGGCAGCTGAGTGGCTCAGATTGTTAAGCAGCCAACTCTTGATTTTGGCTTAGGTCATGATCTCATGGTCTTGAGGTTGAGTCCCACATTGGTCTCTGCTCAGTGCAGAGTCTACCTGTCCCTCTCCCTCTACCTCTTTATTAAATCAATAAATGCCATGTTGAATCTAAAAGTCCCAACAAAGAAATGAGAGTTTAAGCAAAAACTTTCTGTCAGCATAAAGACCATAATTCTATATAATCTTTGACTAAAACACTAATAGCTCTTTTTATATACATTTTGGCAGTTATGGATAGTTTCAATGCATGAACGCTCCTGTTTACCTTAGGGTCACAGTGTCCTGTGTGACACTTTCATATATATGTGTCCCCTTTCCTGATGCCACAGAAATACTTAGGAGCACCCTTCAAAAATGCTATGACTGGGGCGCCTGGGTGGCTCAGTGGGTTAAAGCCTCTGCCTTCGGCTCGGGTCGTGATCCCAGGGTCCTGGGGTCGAGCCCCGCATCGGGCCCTCTGCTCAGCGGGGAGCCTGCCTCCTCCTCTCTCTCTCTGCCTGTCTCTCTGCCTACTTGTGATCTCTGTCAAATAAATAAAAAACAAAATCTTTTTAAAAAAATGCTATGACTTCACTAACTTTTGTTTATTTATTTATTTATTATTCTAAGTAGGCTCCACATTCAATGTATGGCTTAAATTCATGATTGAGATGCAGGGCCACATGTTCTATCAATTGAGTCAGCCAGGTGCCCCAACTCGGCCTACTATTATTAATACTATCAACATTGCTATCCTAAGATATTTTATAATGTATAATGTTAAGACGATTTTTATTATCAAAGTAATTCAGGTTTGTGGTAGAAAATTTTGCTGAAATTGAAGCATATAAAAAAGTAATAATCACCCATACTCTGATCATATCGCCCAGAGATAATCACAATACTTGGTTTATTTCCTTCTACATACATACATACCTGGGTTAATATTCTAAATACTATTTTTTTAAAGATTTTATTTATTTATTTGACAGACAGAGATCACAAGTAGGCAGAGAGGAAGGCAGAGAGAGAGGAGGAAGCAGGCTCCCTGCTGAGCAGAGAGCCTGATGCGGGGCTCAATCCCAGGACCCTGGGATCATGACCTGAGCCAAAGGAAAAGGCTCTAACCCACTGAGCCACCCAGGCACCCCCTAAATACTATTTTTAAAGATTAAGATATAATTCACATACCATAAAATTCACCATTTGAAGTATATGGTTCAGTGATTTTTAGCATATTTACAAAATTATACAAGTATTACCACTGTTTAATTCCAGAACAGTTTTATCACTGCCAAAAGCCACTCTTACTATTTAGAGAAATTTTTATATCAGTGTAGGGAATTGTTTATGAGCTCTGTTCCCAGACTCCAGCCAAGGGTCAATCTTGCAAGCAGGCCTTTCTAAGGTTAGGAATTCTCAGGCCTGCTGTGCTGATTCTTTTCTGCACAGTAGTTTTATATGTTCAGGATTCTAGGCCCTCATAAAATTATATGTGCCGCAAATACTTTTTGCAACTCTGCTGCTTCATCTTTCACTCTCTTTATGGTATTTTTTTAAAAGATTTTATTTATTTATTTGATGGAGAGAGAGACAGTGAGAGAGGGAACACAAGCAGGGGGAGTGGGAGAGGGAGAAGCAGGCTTCCCTCTGCTGAGCAGGGAGCCCAATCGGGGGCTTGATCCCAGGACCCCGGGATCATGACCTGAGCTTAAGGCAGAGGCTTAAGGACTGAGCCACCCAGGTACCCCCTTTTCTTTTTTTTTTTTTTAAGAAGTATCTTTTTTTCCTTTATTATATCTTTTGATAAACATATTTTTCATTTTAATGGGGCTAACTCTGTTATTTATTTTCCCTTTATGGTTAGTGTTTCTTATATCTTTTTAAAGAAATCCTTCCCTACTACAAAGTCATGATGATATATACCTTTATTGTTTTCTAAAATTTTAGTTTTAGAAATAAATGTATGTCTGTAATCTGCCTGGAATTGAGATAATAGGAGAAAGTAACCAGTTTCATCTTTTTCTTGTATATGTAACAAATAAAAGCATAAAAAGCTTTTATTTGCCTATTGCTGTGCAGAGCAAACTTTGTCATATATCAGGTAATCATATATGTGGGTAACTGTTTCTAGAATTTCTTTTCTGTTTTGGTCTCTCTGTGTATTGCTATCTTAATTACTATAGCCCTGTTTGTTTGTTTTTTATTCATTTGAGAGAGAGACAGAGACAGAAAGAGGGAGAGGTAAAGGGAGAGGGAGAAGCAGACTCCCTGCTGAGCTGGAAGCCTGACGTGAGGCTCCATCCCAGGACCTGAGTTGAAGGAGACTCTCAACCATCTGAGCCACCCAGGCATCCCACTATAGCTCTGTTTTAATTCTGATAAGCTTATCTGATAGGACAGTTTCTTCCCTTACTATTACTATTGTGTGAGAGTGCTTGGCTATTCTGGGCCCTATGTACTTCCATATAAATTTTAGAGCCAGTTCATCAATGCTGTTTTCTTCTGTCAAATCTGTTTTTAAAAATAATGTGTGATGATGGAATACTACTCAGCCATAAAAAATGAAATCTTGCTGTTCACAGTGATGTGGATGGAACCCAGAGAGTATTATGCTAAGTGAAGTCAGTCAATCAGAGAAAGACAATTATCATATGATCTCATTCATATGTGGAATTTAGGAAACAAAACAGAGGGTCATAGGGGAAGAGAGGAAAAAATAAAACAAGATGAAATCAGAGAGGGAGACAAACCATATGAGACTCTTAAGCATAGGAAACAAACTGAGGGTTGCTGGAAGGGAGAGGGGTGAGGTGTTAGGGTAACTGGGTGATGGACATTAAGGGGGCCATGTGATGTAATGAGCACTGGGTATTATATAAGACTGATAAGTCACTGACCTCTACCTCTGAAACCAATAATATATGTTAATTAATTGAACTTAAATTTAAAAAATGTTAGTTGGAAAAAATAAATAACAATAAAGTATGATTTCACTTATATGAGGTACGTTAGTCAAAATCATAAAAGACAGAAAGTATAGTGGTGGCTGTCTGGGGCTGGGGAGGGGAGAATGGGGAGGTATCGTTTGAATCAGTATAGTGTTGCAGTTTTATAAGATGTAGAGAATTTGGGGAGTGGATAGTGGCATGGCTACACAAAAATATGAATGTGTTTAACATCACTGGACTCTACACTTAAAAATGGTTAAGATGGTAAATCTTATGTTACTTGTATTTTAACACAATAAAAAGAAGTGTGTTTCAAATTGGGATTATGTTAAATCTATAAATCAGATTGGGGATAATCATCTACACATTCACTCTTCTAATTCATGAACATGATATCTCTCTTCATTTATTTAGCTTTTCCTTAATTTAAAATTTTACCTAAATGAAGTTATAAATTCTATATGCCAGAGGTTTTGTACAATCTTTGATTAGACTGACTTCTAGGTATAGTCTATTTTAAAATTCTATTTTAAGTGGTACCTTTTTAGAAATTTTTATTTTCGGGACGCCTGGGTGGCTCAGTTGGTTAAGCAGCTGCCTTCGGCTCAGGTCATGATCGCAGCCTCCTGGGATCGAGTCCCACATCGGGCTCCTTGCTCGGCAGGGAGCCTGCTTCTCCCTCTGCCTCTGCCTGTCACTCTGTCTGCCTGTGCTCACTCTCTCTCTCTCCTTCTCTCTCTAACAAATAAATAAATTTTTTAAAAAAAGAAATTTTTATTTTCTCTTTGTTACTAGGTAAGGATTGGATTAAAATTCAAATTATACCAGAGCCAGATATCCAAACTAATACATGAAAAAATATAGAAGTGTTAAAGTACAAATTTTATCCTCAAAAATTACATGGATTATTTGGGTGGCAAAGTTAGAAATAATAGGAAAATGATGCCTTGCTTCATTAAGTGGGCTTTAATAAATGATAGTACTATTGATTTATAATAATACTGGGCAAACTAATTTTAATGAATAGCATAAAATCAGACTTAATAGTTGAATTTCTGATAACGTGGAATACTACTGAATATTGATTGTATTATGGTTCTAGGCTATTAGCATTATTATTAAACCTTCTGATATGTGTCTCTTTTATTTAACTCAGGTGAAAAGGATTCAATGATTTTTGACTGTACTGAATGCTATGATCCAGTTACTAAACAGTGGACAACTGTAGCTTCAATGAATCACCCCCGCTGTGGTTTGGGAGTGTGTGTGTGTTATGGGGCTATCTATGCTTTGGGTAATTATGCTTTTCAGTTTAAGGATATCTGGTATTATTTAAATTCTTAGATTCTAATTACTTTAGACATTTTTCTTCCCTCCCACAAGAAACTTAACGTCTTTTCAGCTTTTTAAATTTTAATTTTCAAGTTTGAGTTACTTGGGGAATATTGTCAAGTATGGAGCTCTTAGAAGGAGATGGAGATAAAGTGTAGTAAGATGTCCAGTGAAGCACTTCAGCTAACTAAATCTCATGATTAAGATAGCCATTCTGAATGTGCAGAAGTTGTTTCAAAAGGTAGTTTTGCAAAATACCTTATTTCCTAAGCAATATGATGAGCTTTTGTTTTTATTTTGTTTTTTTTTTTTAATCTCTGATGAAAACTAGTCAGAGAGTTAAGATCCAGGTTTTATAGTCAGATTCCAACTTTTTGTATGATCTTAGACAAATAACCCCTCTGGTACATATGATTATCATTCACATTATAAAGTTGCCAGATTAGATGCTTTCTAAGGTATTTTACATAGATAAGACTTCTTTATCCAGAAATGACATTCTTCTTTTTGGTTACAGGTGGATGGGTTGGAGCGGAGATAGGTAACACCATTGAACGATTTGATCCTGATGAAAATAAGTGGGAAGTAGTTGGCAACATGGCTATGTCACGCTACTACTTCGGGTGTTGCGAAATGCAAGGTATTGCTTTCTAAAAAATTTTTTCTGAAAATGTATTTTATTTTTGAGGGGAGGGGGGAGAGGAAGAGAAGAGAATCCGAAGCAGGCTCCATGCCCAACACGGAGCCCAGTATAGGGCTCAGTCTCACAACCCTGAGATCATGACCTGAACTGAAGCAAGAGTCAGATGCTTAACTGACTGAGCCACCCAGGTGTCCTCCTCTTTTTCCCCTAAAAATATATTTTTTGAAAAACTTTATTTTCACAAAACTATGTTTTATGTCTGTTAGAATTGACTAATTGACACTAACAGTATGGAAGTATTGTCTTTAACATTTTATATGTTAAATTTTTTAATTTTTTTTTTAAGATTTATTTATTTATTTGATGGAGATCACAAGAAGGCAGAGAGGCAGGCAGAGAGAGAGAGGAGGAAGCAGGCTCCCCGCTGAGCAGAGAGCCCGATGTGGGGCTCCATCCCAGGACCCTGGGATCATGACCTGAGCCAAAGGCAGAGGCGTTAACCCACTGAGCCACCCAGGCACCCCAACATTTTATATGTCTTAATCTCTTATATCTTTATATCTGTATTGCCAAAATAAAGAGCCACCCAGGTTCCCCAACATTTTATATGTTTTAATCTCTTATATCTTTATATCTGTATTGCCAAAATAACCATTTTTTCCAAAATAAACAAAAGAAGAATTAAAAATTACAAATGAGCCGAAGACCTGACTAGGAAAATAAGCATTTGAACCTTCATCCATCTTTGTCACTTTCTCTCCCATATAGTCCTTAGTAAGTATTTCTAAGTAGGATGAGGATATAAAAAACAATCTTCACTGTCTCTTCTTTTGGCATTTTCAGTGTTTTCTTACAGGGCACATTGTGATTCAGTCCACACAGAATATAATGCTATGACAGATTTGAAAAATGTTGTACCATAGGGTGCCTGGGTGGCTCAGTGGGTTGAGCCTCTGCCTTCGGCTCGGGTCGTGATCTAAGGGTCCTGGGATTGAGCCCCGCATCAGGCTCTCTGCTTGACGGGGAGCCTGCTTCCCCCGCTCTCTCTTCCTGCCTCTCTGCCTACTTGTGGTCTCTCTCTCTGTCAAATAGATGAATAAAATCTTTTTTTTAAAAAATGTTGTACCACATATTAAAATGGTGTACAAACATTATTTTAGTTGTCTATTATACCCTGAGAAATAGTTGGTAAGCATTGTCAAGTAGAACTGGATTCTTGGTCCAGATTGGAGAGCAGATTTATATGTACCTGTAGAGTAGTGAGCAGTGTGCTCCTTGTTAAAACAACTTGACCTGCTATTCCCAGCTCAAGTTCTTTCTGCTTTGTGAGTACTTTTTCAGATTTCCACTAGAATTTAAGTGTTCAAGTTACATGGTACAGACTATATCCTATTGTGTAATACTAGAGTGTTCTCTAATTGTTTTATATATATGATTTTTATCTTCTCATATAAATTAAGTGTTCTGAGACTTAATTTTCAGCATGGGGGTAGGGGCTGGTTTCTCTTCTACTGGCAAGAAGAGGGTCTCAGAACACCAGCTAGGTGTTGGAGAATTCAATTCAACTCTAATACTGTGTACCCATACCTAGAGATAGCATCAAATTCCACAGGTAGAAGCTCAGTCCTACAACACTCATCCTCCCCAGGCTATTACCTATGCTTTGGAGTGACAGACTATAGATCAGAGATTCCAGTGGTCCCTCCTCTTCAGGTTCAATTAATTTGCTAGGGTAGCTCACAGAACTCAGAGAAAATGTTACTACTAAAATGACATAACACAGGAGCAGCTAGATGGAAGAGATGGGAAGTCAAGTTATACAAAAGGAGCACAGAGTTTTCATGTCCTCCTCTCTAGATACACTACTGTTCCCACATCTCTACATATCAACCCAGAAGCTCTCCAAACCCTGTCCTTTTTTTTTTAATGAGTGTCTTTTTTTTCTTTTAATTTTATTTATTTATTTGACATAGACACAACAAGAGAGGGAACACAAGCAGGGGGAGTGGGAGAGGGAAAAGCAGGCTTCCCACCGAGCATGGAGCCCAATGCGGGGCTGGATCCCAGGACACTGGGATCCTGACCTTAGCCGAAGGCAGACGCTTAACTACTGAGACACCCAGGCACCCCAAACCTGTCCTTTTGGATTTTTATGGAGGCTTCACTATACGTAGGCACAATTGGTTATATCATTGGCCATTGGTGATTGATTCAACCTCTACACCTCCTCTCCCCAGAGGTCAGGGACTGAGACTGAAAGTTCTCACACTCAGATCATAAGTTTGACTCCTTTGGCAACTACCCCCTATTCCTTAAGTGCTTTCCCAAAGTCACCTCATTAACATAACAAAAGACACCTTATCATTCTGGACACTTTGGAAATTCCAAGGGTTTAGCTTGCTGTGAGCAAGGAATTGTGGATGAAAACCATATATAGATGAGAAATGTATTTTGGTCATCTGAATGACGAACTATATATTCCTTTTTTTTTCATTATTTTATTTATTTATTTGAGGGGGGTAGATAGCATGAGCAGGAGGAGGGGCAAAGGGAGAGGAAGAAGCAGACTCCCGTTGACCAGGGAGCCCCACGTGGGGCGGGAGCCCCACATGGGGCTGGATCCCAGGACCCAGGGATCATGACCTGAGCCAAAGGCAGCCACTTAACCAACTCACCCACCCAGGTGTCCCCCAAATACATATTTCTTATAAATCACAGTATTGTACCTTCTAAAATCATAGAGCTAGAGAGGCATCTTGGAGATTATTTATTTTAATCCCTTTATTTATAGATGAGCAAGCAGAAGATCAGGAAGGTTGTGAATTATCTTTTCCCACAGCTGGTTACTGGCAAAGCTGGAGCTAGAACCCAAGTTTCAAATCAAATATAATAAGCAACTCACAGTGACTTACATTCTAATGTACTCTAGTGATATGATCCTGAATACCTTAATCTTGGCATATAACTATTCTAATTTGAATTCAATTCTCTATATCCATTTGAGTAACAGGTAGGCTGTCACCAAATAAGGCTATATCATTCCCAGTTTAAGTGCATGGCATTTTTTTAGGGGAAAGAAAATCCCTCTCCCTTTCCTTTTTTATGTCATGTTAGCACTGATTCTGGAACTTGAGGTCATCAAGTAGTTAATAAGGTGGAAAACCATGTCTGTTTTGTTATAGCATTGTAAGTTCTTTGAAAAACAAATGCCACTTAATTTTTTTTTAAGTTGTATTTATTTTAAAGAAAGAGCACGTGCAAGGGGGTGGGGGAAGGGCAGAAGGAGAGGGAAAGAATCTTAAGCAGACTCCATACTGAGCATGGAACATGACAACACAGGACTCAGTCTCCCAACCCCAAGATCATGATCTGAGCCAAAATCAAGAGTTGGACGCTTATCCAAATGAACTACATAGGTACCCTTTAAATGCCACTTTAAATTATACCTCTGGGGCGCCTGGGTGGCTCAGTCGTTAAGCGTCTGCCTTCGGCTCAGGTCATGATCCCAGGGTCCTGGGATCGAGCCCCGCATCGGGCTCTCTGCTCGGCGGAAAGCCTGCTTCTCCCTCTTCCACTCCCCCTGCTTGTGTTCCCTCTCTCACTGTGTCTCTCTCTGTCAAATAAATAAAATCTTTAAAAAAAAAATTATACCTCTAATTCTTTGTAATGTGCTTAAATATGAGCTATGATATACCAGACAGAAGTCAAATGTCTCTCTTAAAGGATAATGTGAGCCCTACATTAAATATGGTCTCAGCATAGCAGACATAAATCGTAAGTCTTATGTTTTATAATTATTTACATTCTATTTTCTGTAGCATCTGAATAAAAATATTCTGTTTCCAGGTTTAATTTATGTAATTGGGGGCATCAGCAATGAAGGAATAGAGCTTCGTTCTTTTGAAGTGTATGATCCACTTTCTAAGCGTTGGTCTCCACTTCCTCCGATGGGAACCAGGAGAGCCTATCTTGGTGTGGCTGCACTCAATGACTGTATCTATTCTGTTGGAGGGTGGAATGAGACACAGGATGCTCTTCATACTGTGGAAAAATATTCCTTCGAAGAGGTAGGTTGGACAATTTCAAATGCTTTGATATCCTGTTCTGTTGTGATATGCATTCTTTTATTCATGATATTGATCATTTGTAGTTTTTTTTTTCTTTTCAGAGAACCAACTTTGGTGTTACAGGTTTTTTTCTATTGATTGCCTATCTTCGGTTTCATTGATTTCTCTTTTTTCTTCTGTTTTTGTTTTGTTTTGTTTTGTTTAATTTGCACTTTTTTCGGGGCACCTGAGTGGCTCAGTGGGTTAAAGTCTCTGCCTTTGGCTCAGGTCATGATCCCAGGGTCATGGGATCGAGCCCCACATCGGGCTCTCTGCTCAGCGGGGAGCCTGCTTCTTCCTCTCTCTCTGCCTGTCTCTCTGCCTACTTGTGATCTCTTTCTCTCTGTCAAATAAATAAATAAAATCTTAAAAAAAAAATTTGGACTTTTTTTCTAAATTCTTTTTTTTTTTAAGATTTTATTTATTTACTTGACAGAGATCACAAGTAGGCAGAGAGAGGGGAGGGGGAGAAGCAGGCTCCCCACAGAGCAGAGAGCCAGATGTGGGGCTCGATCCCAGGACCCTGAGATCATGACCTGAATGGAAGGCAGAGACTTTAACCCACTGAGCCACCCAGGCGCCCCTTTTTTCTAAATTCTTAAAGTAGAAGCTTAAATGATTGATTTTAGACCTTTAAATACATTATAAAAAAGAAAGGTCTAAAATCAGTGTATTTAAAACTATAAATTTTTTTAAAGACTTTATTTATTTATTTGTGAGAGAGAGAGTGAGCATAGGCAGACAGAGTGGCAGGCAGAGGCAGAGGGAGAAGCAGGCCCCCCGCCAAGCAAGGAGCCCGATGTGGGACTCGATCCCAGGACGCTGGGATCATGACCTGAGCCGAAAGCAGCTGCTTAACCAACTGAGCCACCCAGGCGTCCCAAAACTATAAATTATTTTCAAGCATTGCTTTAAGTGCATCCTCCGCATTTTAATGTTGTATTTTATTTATTTACTTCTGTATTTGGTTATACATTAATTAGCATTTATCTTTAAATATCTTCTAATTTCTCTGGTAATTTCTTTTTTGACCAGTGAGTTGTTAGAAGTATGTTATTTAGGGCCTGGGTGGCTCAGTTGTTAAGCGTCTGCCTTCAGCTCGAGTCATGATCCCGGTGTCCTGGGATCGAGTCCTGCATCGGGCTCCCTGCTAGGTGGGAAGCCTGCTTCTCCCTCTCCCACTTTCCCTGCTTGTGTTCCTGGTCTCGCTGTCTCTCTCTCTCTCTCTCAAATAAATAAATAAATTTTTTTTTTAAAGTACGTTATTTAATTTCCAACTATTTGGGGACTTCCCAGATCTTTGTATTACTCATTTCTAATTTAATTCCATTGTGATCAGAGAGCATACTTTATATGATTTCTGTCTTGATAAATGTTCCTTGTCCACCAGAAAGGAATTTGTATTCTGCTGTTGTTGAGTGTAGTGTTCTATTAATGTCAATTGATTAAATTGGTTGGTGTTATTCAAGTCTTCCCTACCCTTTTTTTTTTCCTAAAGATTTTATTTATTTATGTGACAGACAGAGATCACAAGTAGGCAGAGAGGCAGGCAGAGAAAGAGGGGGAAGCAGGCTCCCTGCTGAGCAGAGAGCCCAATGCGGGGCTCAATCCCAGGACCCCGGGATCATGACCCGAGCCAAAGGCAGAGGCCTTAACCCACTGAGCCACCCAGGTGCCCCTTCTCTACTCTTTTTAACAATTGTTTTGTCAATTATTAAGAAAGCTTGTTGAAATCTTCAATTATAGGAATATAGGAGCCAAGGGCAGGCTGCCCCAAAATGTACCACTTTGGCATCTTGATTATTCTATTATTTTTTTTATTTCTTTTTAAAGATTTTATTTATTTATTTGACAGAGAGAGATCACAAGTAGGCAGAGAGGCAGGCAGAGAGGGGGGAAGCAGGCTCCCTGCTGAGCAGAGAGCCCGATGCGGGACTCGATCCCAGGATCCTGAGATCATGACCTGAGCCGAAGGCAGCGGCTTAACCCACTGAGCCACCCAGGCGCCCTATTCTATTATTTTTTTTAAAGATTTATTTATTTATTTTAGAGAGAGAGAACTCAAGAAGGGGGAGGATTGGTGGGAGAGAAACAGACTCTCCTCTGAGCCAGGATCCCATCACAGGGCTCAACTGCAGGAACCTGAGATCATGACCCAAGCTGAAACCAAGATTCAGATGCTTAACTGACTGAGCCACTCATGCGCCCCTGGCATATTGATGATTTTAAGTAAAAGTTATTTAAGAGACAGGCGATACAAGAAGGACTTTTCTGACCTTCCTCTGTCCCCCTAAGAGCAGGAAATAAATCTCTTATTTGAAAGGTACCCTCCTTGTACCAGGAGATAAAAAGACATCTGTGTCACCCAGATAGGAAATTTAGACCCAAGAAGAATGTATAAACAATCCTTGTTACTTGTTTACTAAGTTATTATCAGAGCCCAAATTCTCTTTGGAATTCCTTACTAGTTGAAGCTCCTAAAGTTACTTTTCCTTTGTCCTGTCAATACCCCACAGATTTATTGTCTCTGTCTAAAAAGTATAAAAACTGCTTTGATCACTAATTTAGGTCTCAATTGGGCCTGTGTGGGTAAGTAATAAAACTTTTTTTTCTCTTGTTAATCTGTCTGATGTGAATTTAATTCTTAGTCCAGCTAGAAGGCCTTAAGAGTAAAGGAAGAATTTTTCCTTCCCTGTAAATTTTTTTTTTAAGATTTTATTTATTTATTTGACAGAGATCACAAGTAGGCAGAGAGGCAGGCAGAGAGAGAGAAGGGGGGAGGCAGGCTCCCCGCTGAGCAGAGAGTCTGATGTGGGACTCGATTTCAGGACCCTGAGATCATGACCCGAGCTGAAGACAGAGGCCTAACCCACTGAGCCACCCAGGCACCCCCTGCACATATCTTGAATCTCTGTTATTAAGTGTGTACAAGTTGAGATTATTGTCTTCTTGATGAATTAATTGATCCTTTCATAGTCATGAAATATTTGTCTTTATCTTTGTAATATTCTTTGTTCCTAAGTCTACTTTGTCTGATATTAATTTGACTAATTGATGTAGCCAAGCTATTTTTTGATTATTATTTGTATGGTGCATCTTTTTCTTTCCTCCCACATTAAATCTATCTACATCTTTACAAGCTGCATCTCTGGTAAGATAACATACAGTTGTAATCTCTTTTTTTATCCAGGTTGACAATCTCCAACTTTCAAATGGAATCTTTAGAGTTTTTCCTATTTATATGTAATGTAATTGGAGATATGGTTGGTTTTTAGACTCCTGTTTTGCAGTTTTACTCTTTGTATAATTCATTCTTTGATCCTTTTTTCTCTCTTTTCTGTCTTTACATTGACTGTTTTAGTATTCCATTTTCTCTCTTTTATTATCCAATTAACTATAACTTCACCTTTTTCTTAGTAGTTACTGTAGGGTTTACATTGTGCGTTATATGTATTTATACTACATATATACTGTATCCAGGCAATCTTTGAATAATATCATATTCACTTTCTTATTCTTTTTCTTTTTTTAATTTTTAACCATTTTTTTTATTTTTAGCTTTCTCTCTCTCTCTTTTATTTTTTTTATTTTTTTTTTAAAGCTGATTCTTTTTTTTTTTTAATTTATTTATTTGTCAGAGAGAGAGAGAGAGAGAGAGCACACAAGCAGGCAGAGTGGTAGGCAGAGGCAGAGGGAGAAGCAGGCTCCCTGCCGAGCAAGGAGCCCGATGTGGGACTCGATCCCAGAATGCTGGGATCATGACCTGAGCTGAAGGCAGCCGCTTAACCAACTGAGCCACCCAGGCGTCCCTCTCTCTTTCTCTTAGATTACTTATTTATTTATTAGAGACAGTGAACAAGAGAGAGAATACAAACAGGGGGAGTGGCAGAGGCAGAGGGAGAAGCAGGCTCCCCAATGAGCAGGGAGCCTGATGTGGGGCTCGATCCCAGGACCCTGGGATCATGGCCTGAGCCAAAGGCAGACGCTTAACTGACTGAGCCACTCAGGCACCCCAACAGTCAGCTATATTTAAAATTAAATGTTAATGTGAAAGTCTTTGATAATTATGCATATATTAATCATTCCTAGTCCTATTCTTTTGTGTAGAACTAAGTTTCTATCTCATAACGTTTTCTTTTTGCATGAAGAACTTCCTTTAATAGTTCTCTTAGTGCTGGTCTGCTGGCATTTATTCTCTTAGTGTTCATTTTCTGAAACTATTTTTCACCTTCATTTTTGAAAGATGCTTTATTGAGTATAGAATTTTTTCCCTACCATCTAAAAGGTGCTGCTTAATTATCTGCTTGCACTGTTACTGATGGGAAGTCAGTAGTCATTCTTATCCTTGTTCCCATATATAAATACGTAATGTGTCTTTTTTTCCTTGGAGGCTTTTACAATTTTCTCTTGATCATGGGTTTCCAGTAATTTGATTATTGTGTATATTTTTGGAGTTTTGTGTTTAATTTGTTTGGAATTCATTGAACTCCTTGAATCTGTGGGATTATAGCTTTCATCAAAATGAATGTTTTCAGCCATTTTTCCTCAGATATTCTCCTGCTCTTTTTCTGAAACTCCAATAACATGCATGTAAGACCACTTTAATATTGTCCCACAGATCACTGAGGCTCTGTTAATTTTTTTCTCCCATCTTTTTTCTCTCTGTGGTTAAGTTCATTTTTGTTTTACAGCTTCATTGAGGTATACTTGATAAAAATTGTGTAGATTTAAGGTGTATAATGTGATGTTTTGATATATGTTGTGAAATGACTACCAAATCAATCTAATTAACATACTTATCACCTTATATTTTCCTGTTCCTTTTTTTTACTTTTTTTTTTAAGATTTTATTTATTTGACAGACAGAGATCACAAGTAGGCAGAGAGGCAGGCAGGCAGAGAAGGGGAAAGCAGGCTCCCTACTGAGCAGAGAGCCCGATGTGGGGCTCGATCCCAGGACCCTGGGATCATGACCTGAGCCAAAGGCAGAGGCTTTAACCCACTGAGCCACCCAGGTGCCCATTTTTTTACTTTTTAACTGAAGTCTTTATTAGCCATTCTAATTTTTTAAAAAATTCCAGTGTAGTTAAACATACAGTATTGTATTAGTTTCAGGTTCTCTTTTCCTTTTCTCGTGTGTGGTAAGAGCTGCTTTCTTACCAAATTTCAAGTATACAATATAGTATTATGAACTATAGTCACCATGTTTTATATTAGATCCCTAGAACTTATTCATCCTGCATAACTGAAATTCTGTTCTCTGTGCTTCAGTTTGGATGGTTTCTTTTGCTGTGTTTTCAAGTTCATTGATCTACATTGTCTCACTTCTAATATGTCTCACTTCTAATATTCTAATAGGGAATTTTTCATTTCAGATATATATATTTTTTAGCACTAAAAGATCTTTTTGTTTGCTGTTTTTAATGTCTTCCATTTCTCCCCTCATTGTGTTCATCTTTTCCTTTAGATCCTTGAACATATTTATAATATCTGTTTTTAAGTCCTTGTCTGTTGATCTCTCATTATCACCATCACTTTTGGACCTGTGTCTGTTGAACTTTTTCTTCCTGCTTGAGTCACCTTATTCCTGCTTTTCCACATTTCTAGTAACTTCTGATTGGATGGTGGACACAGTGAATGTTATATTGCTAAGTGTTTGGATTTTATTTCTTCTTTTAGTAAGTATTGAGTTTACTTTTGGTAAGCAACTAAATTATTTTTCAATCAGACTGATTCTTTTGAGACATATTCTTAAGCTTTGTAGGAAAGGTCTAGAGTAGTGTTTCCTTTAGGTCTCCTACTAAATAAAGAATGACCCTTCTTATGTCTCTATTGAATGTCCTAGCTGTTCAGCAAGGTGTCTTTATTTTGGCTAGTCAAAACTAGAATGTCATCCAGCTTTGCGTGAGCTCTGGGAATTGTTCAGTTTATAACTCCTGTAATGGAAAACAGTTTCTCTAGTCACAATACTTTTGACACCAAATGTGTGTGTTTTCCATACCAAGCTGTTTTCCAGTTCTCTTACGGTCACCAACTAGGTACCCTCAAGTCAATTCATTTCTGACCCTAAAACCTCCACAGGCTAAGAGCTCAGTTTCAAAGATTGCCCCTCACTTTACACACCAGTTTCAAGTAGTGGGTCCTCAGATTAACCACTAACTTATTTACACTTGTCTGACTTGTCTACAAGTTGGGGGTTCCCATAATCCTTTCCTCAGGCTCAATAATTTGCCCTAATGGTTTACAGAACTCAGGCAAACACTGTGTAAGTGGTCTATTGTAAAGGATTCAAATGGATACAGATAAAGAGGTATATAAGGCAAGGTCCAGAAGGTCTTGAGTGTAGGAGTCTCTGTAGAATTTGGGGTGTGACACCCTCCTGACACATGGATGTGTTCACCAACCTGGATGTTCTCTGAATACCATAGTATAGAGATTTTTATGGAGACTTCATCATGTAGGCATAATTGATTATTAATTCAACCCCAACCCTCCTCCCCTCCCTAAATGATGGGGGTAGGGATAAAAGTTCCAAGCTTCTAATTCTGGCTTGGTCTTTCTGGCAACCAACCCCCATTTTCTTCTTCTTCTTCTTCTCCTCCTCCTTCTTCTTCTTCTTCTTCTTCTTCTTCTTCTTCTTCTTCTTCTTCTTCTTCTTCTTCTTCTTCTTCTTTCTTCTTCTTTCTTCTTCTTCTTCTTCGGTAAAGATTTTATTTATTTATTTGACAGAGATCAAAAGTAGGCAGAGAGGCAGGCAGAGAGAGAGAGGGAGAGGGGGAAGCAGGCTCCCTGATGAGCAGAGAGCCCAATATGGGGCTCGATCCCAGGACCCTGGGATCATGACCTGAGCTGAAGGCAGAGGCTTTAACCCACTGAGCCAACCCAGGCGCCTCCAGCCCCCATTTCTGAAGCTATTTAAGGAGTCCACCAAGAGTGCCTCATTAGAACAAAAGACACTAATGTCATCCAGAGAATTCCCAGGGATTTAGGAGTTCTGTGTCAGGAACTGCGGCCGGAAGCCAAAGGTATACTTCTTATTATGTCATATCTTCCTATGAGTTGTTCTGTGCCTATTTCTCATGGAGTTTTACTTTATGCATTGCTGTTCTGTGCCTATTTCTCATGGAGTTTTACTTTATGCATTGCTGAAGACACAAGGGGGCCTCTGGCAGTCTTGCTGGCAAATCTTGGCTGCTTCAACCTCTCTAAACTCTGATCTCTGCCTCTTAAATAAGATTATTGTCATTCTATGCTTGGAAATCCCCTTCCTTGTGGTGTGCAGAAAGCCCCACCAGACAGAAAGCCTAGATGACCGGGAAGTTCACCTTCTTTGTTTCTATTTCTGACTGATCACAATTTTTCATTGTCTATTGTCTGGGAACTTTAGTTTTTTAGGTTTGTCCACTTTTCTAGGTCTTTGTGGCAGGAGGACAGCTTTTTCTATTGTGGCTGCAAGTGGAAATCCTTCCTATGTCATTTTGCAGTGCTCCCATCATTCATTGAGCATGCCTTTACTTTCTAGCATAATAAAATATTTCAAGCTCATTTTGTACTTTCTCTGCTTTAGCTCTGAAATCAGCCATTTTTCCAAGAAGCTCCAGTTCCTCTTAGTGAAGGATAGTATTTAGAAACCAAGGTCTAGGCACTCAGACTACTCATGGCTACTGGGATATTGCTGCTTCTAGGCACTCTCAGTAAACAGAGCTAGGAATACATGTACCTATATACATCATGTATTCACTCACATATTCATTTGTAAGTATTTCTGTAACATGTAAGTCATATATTGTAAAACCGTGAGTTTATGATGGTAACTCCAGTTCCAGTGCAATATCTCAGATTCTTTCAAGGCTTCCCCATTTCCATGTCTGTAAATAACCTTCTCTGTTAGTTAAAAACTACTTGGCTCTTATTATTCTCCCTATAGTCTACCCTTGAACAACATGGTTTTGAACTGTGTGGGTCCACTTATACATGGATTTTTTTCAATAAATACAATATAGCACTGTAAATGTATCTTTTCTTCCGGTTTTCTTTTCCTTTTCTTTTATTATATTTTATTTTTTCAGTGTTCTAAGATTCATTGTTTATGCACCACACCCAGTGCTCTGTGGAGTACATGCCCTCCTTAATATCCACCACCAGGCTCACCCATCCCCCCACCTCCCTCCCCTCCACAGTCTCTCATGCTTCATCTCTCCCCACCCCCAATTTACCCCCAATTCACTTTTCCTTTCATTCTCCTAATGTCCTCTATGTTATTCCTTATGTTCCACAAGTAAGTAAAACCATATGATAATTGACTTTCTCTGCTTGACTTATTTCACTCAGCATAATCTCCTCCAGTCCCGTCCATGTTGATACAAAAGTTGGGTATTCATCCTTTCTGATGGCTGTGTAATACTTCATTGTGTGTGTGTGTGTGTGTGTATACACACACACTATATCTTCTTTAGCCATTCATCTGTTGAAGGGCATCTTGGCTCTTTCCACAGTTTGGTGATTGTGGCCATTGCTGCTATGAACATTGGAGTACATTTGCCCTTCTTTTCACTACATCTGTATCTTTGGGGTAAATACCCAGTAGTGCAATTGAAGGGTCATAGAGTAGCTCTATTCTGATTTTCTTTATAACATTTTCTTTTCTCTAGCTTACTTTATTGTAAGAATTTAGTACATAATACATACACAAAATATGTGTTCGTTGTGTTATTGGTAAGGCTTTTGGTCAACAGTAGGGTATTAATGGGGTACCTGGGTGGCTCATTCAGGTACGCATCCAACTCTTGATTTTGGTTCAGGTCGTGATCTCCGGGTTGTGAGATTGAGCCCCTGCATCAGGCTCCATGCTGCATGTGGTGCCTACTTAAGATTCTCTCTCTCCCTCTCCCCTTCTCTCTCTTTATTCCCCTCTCTAAAACAAACAAACAAAACCAAACAAACCCAGTAGACTATTAGTAGTCAAGTTTTGGGGGAGTCAAAAGTTTTACATGGATTTTTAAAAATTTTTAGAATTTACTTATTTTTTTTAAGATTTTATTTATTTATTTGACGGAGAGAGAGATCACAAGCAGGCAGAGAGAGGGGGGAAGCAGGCTCCCCGCCGAGCAGAGAGCCTGATGTGGGGCTAGATCCCAGGACCCCGAGATCATGACCTGAGCTGAAGGCAGAGGCTCAACCCACTGAGCCACCCAGGCACCCTGAATTTACTTATTTTTATTTAAATTCAATTAATATACAATAATTATTGGTTTCAGAGATAGAGCTCAGTGATTCATCAGTCTTATATAATACCCAGTGCTCATCATATCACATGCCCTCCTTAATGTCCATCACCCAGTTACCCCTCTCCCCTCCCCCCTCCAGCAACCCTCTGTTTCCTTTTTTTTTTTTTTTAAGATTTTTAAATTTTTATTTGAGAGAGAGAGAGAATGAGAGAGAGAGCACAAGAATGGGGTGAGAGGCAGAAGGAGAAGCAGACTCCCCACTGAGCAGGGAACCCCATGTGGGACTCGAACCTGGGACTCCGGGACCATGACCCGAGCTGAAGGCAGATACTCAACCAACTAAGCCACCCAGGCGCCCCTCAGTTTGTTTCCTATGCTTAAGAGTCTCTCATGGTTTGTCTCCCTCTTTAATTTGGTCTTGTTTTATTTTTTCCTCTCTTCCCCTATGATCTTCTGTTTTGTTTCCTAAATTCCACATGTCGGGGTACCTGGGTGGCTCAGTGAGTTAAACCTAAACTCCACATGTCAGTGAGATCATATGATAATTGAATTTCTCTGATTTATTTATTTCGCTTAGCACAACACCTTCTAGTTCTATCCACATTGTTGAAAATGCCAAGATTTCATTTTTTTGATGGCTAAGTAGTATTCTTTTGTATATAGATACCATATCTTCCTTCTTTTTTTTAAAGATTAAATCAGCTATGGATATTTTTGTGAATATCTGTGTTTTGTTTTGCTTTTTAAAGATTTTTATTTATTTATTTGACAGACAGAGATAACAAGTAGGCAGAGAGGCAGGTAGAGAGAGAGGGTGGGGAAGCAGGCTCCTGCTGAGCACAGAGCCTGATGCGGGGCTCTATCCCAGGACCCTGAGATCATGACCTGAGCTGAAGGCAGAGGCTTAACCCACTGAGCCACCCAAGCGCCCCTATCTTTGTGTTTTAAAATATGAGTATTTTGGGAGTGCCTCAATGGCTCAGATAAGTGTCTGACTCTTGACTTCAGCTGAGGTCATGATGTTAGAGTCATGAGATCTAGCCCTGCATTGGGCACTGTGCTGGGTGTGGAGCCTGCTTGGGATTCTCTCTCTCCCTCTGCCCATCCCCCTGCTCATGTGCACACTCTCTCTCTCTCTTTCTCTCTAGGTAAATAAATAAATAAAACATGAATTTTTTCAGCAATGCCAACTTTGTCATACATTCTGTAATTTCAGATAATCTAATAGCCTTCAGTTTTTAATAGAGGTCCCTCAATTTCAAAGGATTGTCTCTGGTTTTGGTATCTCAGAATTTAATTTAAATTCAGATCAGCAAACAGGGGCACCTGGGTAGCTCAGTCGGTTAAGTGTCTGCTTTTGGCTCAGGTCATGATCCCAGGGTCATGGGATCAAGCTTGTCAGGCTTCCCACTCGGCGGGAGTCTGCTTGAGATTCTCCCTCCCTCTCCTTCTTCTCCCTCCCCCATGTGCTCTCCCTCTTTCTAAAATAAATAAATAAATCTAAAATAAAATAAAATAAAATGGCAGTCAATCATTAAATTCAGATCAGCAGACATACATTGAGTGTCTATAATGTGCTAGTGCTAGGCTGAGTCCTGGGATGTGAAGCTTTTTAAGTTCCTGTCCTCAAAAATTCACTTTCTAGCATTGATGAATAGTTGGTGTTCACCCTTTGTTCCTGTAAACTTTGTTCATCATATACTTTATTTCCAGATAACTTGCTCTTTTTTCTCTTGATTATTTTTTTGGGACCTTTATTAGTTTTCCTGTTTTCTGGGTATAGACATTTTCTCTGGAGAAGGTCATTATGAATAATTTGGGTTGTAGCAGCTTATTGAAATTTCTTCAGGGAACAGTGTATACCAGGAGTTAGCAAACTTTTTATTAGACAGATAGGGGCACGTGGGTGACTCAGCCAATTGAGCATCTGACTCTTGGTTTCAGCTCAAGTTATGATCTTGGGGTTCAGAGCCCACAGTGGGCTCTATGCTCAGTACCAAGTCTGCTTAAGATTCTTACCCCTCCTTCTCTCTCCCCCACTGCTACTCCTCCCATTTACCATCTCTCTCTCAAATAAATAAAATGCTTTTTTAAAAAAAGAGAGTATTTTAGGCCTGCAGGCTATATACAGTCTCTTCTTTTGGCACATTCTTGTTTTGTTATTTTTCAATTCATTTTTATTAAGTTTTTAAAATTAAAAAAAATTTTTTAAAGATTTTATTTATTCACTTGACAGAGACACAGATCACAAGTAGGCATTGAGGCAGGTAGAGAGAGGCTCCACATCGAGCCGAGAGACGACGTGGGGCCTGATCCCAGGACCCCGAGATCATGACCTGAGCCACCCAGGTGCCCCTTATTTTTTTATTTTAATTCCAGTGTTATTAACATACAGTGTTATATTAGTTTCAGATGTACAATATAGTGATTCACCAATTCTATCCTTTACACAGTACTCTTCATAATAAATGTACTCTTTAATCCCCATCTCATGGTTCACCCATCCTCCGTCCCACCTCCCCTTTAGTAACCGTCAGTTTGTTCTCTGTAGTTAAGAGTCTGTTTCCTGGTTCATCTCTATTTTTTTATTCATTTTCTTGTTTGTTTTGTTTTTTTAAATTCCACATGTGAGTGAAATCATAAAGTATTTTTCTTTCTCTGACTGACTTATTTTGCTTAGAATTATACTTACTCCATCCACATTGTTGCAAATGGCAAGGTTTCATTACTTTTTTTTAAATATTATATTTATTTATTTGACAGAGAGAGACACAGTGAGAGAGGGAACACAAGGAGGGTAGTGGGAGAGGGAGAAGCAGGCTTCCCGCTGAGCAGGGAGCCCGATGTGGGGCTTGATCCCAAGACCCGGGGATCATGACCCGAGCCGAAGGCAGACGCTTAACGACTGAGCCACCCAGGTGCCCCAAGGTTTCATTACTTTATATGGGTGAATTATATTCCATTGTGTATGGACACACGCGCGCACACACACACACACACACACACAACACACTGTTCTTTATCTGTTCATCAGTCCATGGACATGGGAGTTGCTTCCATAATTTGGCTATTGTAAATAATACTCCAATAAACATAGGGGTGCATGTATCCCTTTGAATTAGTGTTTTTGTATATTGGGAGTAAATACCCAGTAGTGCCATTCCATTGTAGGATAGTTCTATTTTTAACTTTTTGAGGAAGCTTTGTATTATTTTTCCCAGGGGCTGCACCAGCTTGCATTCCCACTAACAGTGCTTGAGGGGTCCATTTTCATCCACATCCTCACCAACTCTTATTTATTGTGTTTTATTTTTATTTTTTTAAGTAATCTCTATGCCCTATATGGGACTCATAACTCCAAGATCAAGGTCATATGCTTGACCAACTGAGCTAATCAGGTGCCCCATCTTGTGTTGCTGATTTTAGCCATCTGGCAGGTGTGAGGTGATAACTCATTGTAGTTTTCATTTGCATTTCTCTGATGATGAGTGATGTTGAGCATCTTTTCATGTGTCTGTTGGCCGTCTGTATATTTTCCTTGAAGAAATGTCTGCTCATGTCTTCCACCCATTTTTTTAATTGGGTGGTGATGATGCTGATTATTATTTTGGGATTGAGTTGTAACAGTCAGTACTTTATATATTTTGGATATAAACCTTTTTTTTTAAAGATTTTATTTCTCTGTCAGAGAGAGAGCGAGAGAGAGCGAGCACAGGCAGACAGAGTGGCAGGCAGAGGCAGAGGGAGAACCAGGCTCCCTGCCGAGCAATGAGCCCGATATGGGACTCCCAGGACGCTGGGATCATGACCTGAGCCGAAGGCAGCTGCTTAACCAACTGAGCCACCCAGGCGTCCCTTGGATATAAACCTTTTTATCAGATATGTCATTTGTAATATCTTCTCCCAATCAGTAGGTTGTCTTTTAGTTTTCTTGTTTTCATTGCTGTGCAGAAAGAAGCTTTTTATTTTGATGTAATGCCAATAGTTTATTTTTGCTTTTATTTTTTTTTTTGCTTCAGGAGACATATCTAGAAAAATGTTGCTACAGCCAGTGTCAGAGAAATTGCTGTCTGTACTCTCTTCTAGGATTTTTATGATATCAGGTCTCACATTTAGATCCTTGATCCATTTTTAACTTATTTTTGTATATGTGTAAGAAAATGGTCCAGTTTCATTCTTTTGCATGTATAGCTGTCCAGTTTTCCCAACACCATTTGTTGAAATATTCTTGTTTTATAAAATAACCTTTTAACCTGGAAAGATCATTCTTACAAAAATAGGTTTCCAACCCCTGGTCTATACTACCTTTCTGAAAATATGTTTCACAATTAACTCCACTAGGTGTTTGAGGAAAAGGATTCCATGGTCAATAACTCGGCAAGTGTGATAGCAATATCATTCTCTTGGAGATTTATAAGGGTTATTAGCATATTAAAGCCTTCTAAAAGCCCTTCTGTGTATAAGCTTTTTTCTCCTTGGAGCTTTGTGGGTTTGTATTGTGTGTGTGTGCATTATCTATGTGTATTCCTTTGAACTAGTTTCACAGAATGCCTTCCTATGTAGGATTTCTAGATTGTCTCCTGATCATGATTTATCGTTAATCACAGACATGGTTTTCAGTTGTTTTCCTCTAAATTCACTACTTTGTCTGTACCTGCTCAAAGGTCATATGAGGGGCACCTGGGTGGCTCAGTGGTTTAAACCTCTGCCTTGGGCTCAGGTCATGATCTCAGGGTCCTGGGATCAAGCCCCGCATCGGGCTCTCTGCTTAGTGGGGAGCCTGCTCCCCCCCCCCAACTCTGCCTGCTGCTCTGCCTACTTGTGCTCTCTGTCTGTCAAATAAACAAATAAAATCCTTAAAATAAAAAAGCTCATTTGACAATGTCCTACATATATTCATATTACTGGACTCTGAGTTTGAAATTTAAATATTTAAAAAGAACTAGAGTATTTGATTTCTCAGCAGTTTTCTCTATTGTCATCTTATGATTCTGCTAACTTTTTTTTTCCTCTTAACCAGGAAAAGTGGGTTGAAGTTGCTTCAATGAAAGTACCTAGAGCAGGCATGTGTGTTGTGGCAGTCAATGGGCTTCTGTATGTTTCTGGAGGTCGATCTTCGAGCCATGATTTCTTGGCCCCAGGTACCTTGGACTCTGTCGAAGTTTATAACCCTCATTCAGATACATGGACAGAAATTGGTAACATGATCACCAGTCGTTGTGAAGGAGGTGTTGCTGTACTATGAAATATAAAGTATAAGGGAGCACAAGAAACATTTTGAAAATATAGGATCTGACCTTTTGCAAATCACATATATTTGGTGATAGAACCCTCTGATTCTATTGAGTTTTCCATGTATATGGTAGATAAATGACTAAAGAATGATTTTTCTAAGAATTTGAGTAAGGAGAGATACGGAATATTATCCTAAATTAATAAAGAACTCACAAAATTTGCCAAGCTTACCAATAGGAATGCTGTTTATGCTCTAGAATTCTCTTAGGGGTAGAGTTCTATTTGTAAAAATGATTTGCTAGAAGTTTCTTGGCAAATAGCCCCATTAGCTGCTTCTCCAGTATAAGCCACACTGTAACATGACCCATGTATGATGTAAGAGTATCAGTGAGACAGTTTAAATATGTCTGTACACTCAGTCTATGGCACAATTTTCCATGACCACAGTTGACCCTATAGAGAAAGCCAGTGACACAACTCCCTACTTTTATTTGATACCAAACTTTTTATTGGCAGCAGATACACTGGGAGGGAAATGTAGGAAATATCTAGCTATCTCTATAGATGTTTATATAGACAGACAAGTTTTTGCCTGTTGATAACAGGATTAAAAAAACTTTTGCTCACTTATGTTGTTTTAGTGCTGAAAATGCAAGTGAGGAATTACTAGGACGTTCTTCATGAAAGTCCTTTAGTGCAATTCGATGATATAATGAGTGACAGAGCCCAGTGAGAGATAGGTACCTATTAAATTTCTTTCCTATTTTCTAAATAGTTATAAAAAAATATCTGCTTGGTTTGGGGAAGAGGGAACTTTATTAGACTATCAAGCTTGTGAAGCTTACTTGTACTTGGGCAATCCTAAGTATGAATTTAGTACAAAACCTACTGCCTGGTTTGGAGAAGATGGAATTGTAGGTACCTATGAAGCTTTTTATAGACATTGACAAAAGTGTTAAGTTGAAAGTCCTCTGATCCAAAACTGCTTTTCAAAACTTTTCATTTTTTTTCCCCCGAGAAACATTCTAAAGAATTGTTCTCTATTTCTGAGAGGAACATTCTTTTGTGTACATGATCATCACTTTTAGTTATTTCTACCAGTTGCTTGGAGCCATATATATTAAAAGTCTTACATACATTTAGGTTAATCTAGTGATTCCAGGATTTGATTTGTATATTCCTGATTTCCCCTTTTCCTTTTTTTTTTTTTTTTTAAGATTTTTAAACAATCTCTACATCCAGTGTAGGGCTTGAAGCCACAACCCTGAGATCAAGAGCCAGTAAGGCACTCCTGATTTCCCCCTTTTCTTTCTTAAAGTCCTTCAGTGTATTATTACAGGCATCAGCAGCTTATTTAGATAGAAAATCTTTGTTGGTAACCATTAAAGACTCAGGTGGCATTCATATCCAAAATATTTGGATTGGCCCACAAGAGTACTTTCTTTTATAATTTAACCATATGCATTTATTAAGAAAAGCTTATGTAGTGTAGTGTGTACCTGTGTCCCTTTGTTTGGGGTATCCTAAAAGTCTAAAGGGTCAAAGGTGCCTGGTGTGATCTATAAAATGTCAAGGAATGACAGATGATTTGTAGATTATTTAAACTCCAATTCATGTGCCTTTAATATTTCTCTACAGAGAATCTGCTTTCTGGTTCAAAAGAGATTTACAAAATACCCCTGTAATTTTTCATTATTGCCTGGTACCGACCTGAAAGGGCACTGTGAAGTGAGGCATTTTGTAGTGCTGTGGCAGAAACATGTCAAGACAATCTGTGTTTGGGCTTAATGGGTCCAGACAATCCCTGTAAATAGAGAATTGTAAAAATACTGATTATATTATTTTCTAGGTGAAGTTTTTAAAAATAATGTACTAATAAAGTATGTTGATTTTTGCTTTTTCCTTTTCCTTGTATTACTTATTAGCTTAGTTTATTAGCAGTGTTCCTAGATTACCCAAATGTAATAGGATTGCCCAAGATTTTTACTGTTTGTTTTACCTTTAGGCACTTGCACATTTAGTTCTTACATTTAAATGTTTACTGAGCAGCTGTTAGTGTGATCTTCCTCCAAAATATTTGACAATCTAATATACTTCTAAACATCCTGTCCAATGTAAAATCAGATGTACTTTAAAGTCAGTTTTTTCCCCAAAGATTTTATTTATTTATTTATTTATTTATTTGACAGAGATCACAAGTAGGTAGAAAGGCAGGCAGAGAGAGGGTGAAGTGGGCTCCTCGCTGAGCAGAGAGCCTGATGTGGGCTCGATCCCAGGACCCTGAGATCAATACCTGAGCTAAGGGCAGAGGCTTAACCCACTGAGCCACCTAGGTGCCCCTAAAATCAGGTGTTTTTTTTTTTTTTCCTAAGAATCATAACACTGTGGGGCGCCTGGGTGGTTCAGTGGGTTAAGCCTCTGCCTTTGGCTCAGGTCATGGTCTCAGGGTCCTGGGATCGAGCCCTGCATTGGGCTCTGTTCAGCATGGAGCCTGCTTCCCCCTCTCTCTTTGCCTGCTGCTCTGCCTACTTATGATCTCTGTCAAATGAATAAATAAAATCTTTAAAAAAAAACATACACTGTAATTCACTTGCAAAGTGTATTTACCTGCATTTGTGTAGTGAAATTGAGCAATTAATTTAAAAATTACTTGCCCCTATTCTGAAAGATGATGAATTTGAGATAAAAGTTTTAACTTTGTATAGTCCTCATGCAATTTAAAAGCAAAGAAGTTTCCTTACCAAAACACTTGAGTGGAATTGGGAAAGATCTACTGAAAAGAATCAGCTTTTCTTCCTTCAAAATCAGGTTCTAGTAAACTATTCTTTGGATTAATAAAGAAGGATTGTGTGGTGGTTTCAGCTATGGTCTTTCATTGGTAAGCTCAATGCTCAGAACAAGGTCTAGCTCTGTGGTGGTGTACTTGTTTGCTAGGGCTCCTGTAACCAAGTACTACAGAAGTTTAAATGGAATTTATTGTTTTATAGTTTGGAAGCTGGAAATCTAAATCGTGTTGGTAGTTGGTTCCTTGAGTGCTAAAAGGCATCTATTCCAGACTTCTCTCCTTGGAATGTAGATGGCTACCTTCATGTACATGTGGCATTTTCCTTGTATGCATGCTTATAAGTTTTCCCTTGTTAAAAGAATATCAGTAATATTACATTACAGCCTACCCCTTAGGATCTCATTTTAGCACTGTAACCTCTGTAAAGACCTGTCTCTAAATAAGTCACATTCTGAGATACTGGGACGAGGACTTCAACACACAATTCAACTTATAGTCAAGTTACGCCTGGGTGGCTCAGTTGGTTAAGCAGCTGCCTTCGGCTCAGGTCATGATCCCAGGAGTCCCACATCGGGCTCCTTGCTTGGCAGGGAGCCTGCTTCTCCCTCTGCTTCTGCCTGCCACTCTGTCTGCCTGTGCTCGCTCTCTGGCTCTCTCTCTCTCTGACAAATAAAATCTTTAAAAAAAAATTTTAAAAAAATTTAAAAAAACAACTTATAGTCAAGTTAACTGATATTGCATACCTGTATTATACAAAGATAACATATACCAGGTGATAACGTTTACTGATTTATATCTTTAATGCCATTTAAAATGTTTTTCCTTTTTTTTTTTTTTTTTAAATTAAAGATTGTATTTGACAGACAGAGACAGTAAGAATGGGAACACAGCACGGGGAGTGGGAGAGGACAAAGCAGGCTTCCTGCCAAAGCAGGGAGCCTTATGCGGTACTCGATCCCAGGACCCCAGGATCATGACCTGAGCTGAAGATAGACACTTAAAATGACTCAGCCACCCAGGCACCCAATGTTTTTCCATTTTTATAAGACTAAGAATCTCAAGAGAACAAATTTTTTTTATTTATAAAAAAATTTTTTTTTAGTTTTTATTTTTATTTTTTTAAGAGACCAAATTTTCAAGTTAGATTCTAAGGTGTTGCTTTTGCTTGTTTAGAAAAGCTTCTCTATGAGTTAATTTGTAAAACTAGATAGCCCTGCTGTAACAACATCAAGATGGCTCCAACTTGACTTTTCCTAATTTATATATACTAGTGACTTTATTCTTTTAAAATTTTTTGACTAGCTGGTATTATTTGGATACGGAGTTAAGTTGTGTCTATAAAAACTGGAAAGTATGTTCAGCTTTTCTTTGAACATGGCTTCCCCTCATGACACTGCTCCCTACTGACTTTAGAGCAGCCACAGATCCTTTCAGCTAATATAAACAGATTATACCGATGAAATGGGGTTGGAAATGCAATTCCCAGGGCAACTGCAATGAAAATTCCACACTGGAACCACCTATTATTCTCAGACACTAATGGATACAAAGTTTTCCTCTTGTGGGAGAATGTGCCTCTCCTTTCAATGATCGTAAGGCTCAAAAAAGGGGTTTCCATTTTTATTATTTTACATTCAAAACAAAACATTAAAATGTGTAATTCATAAAGACTAAAAACTGTAATCTAAAGTGAAAATGACTTGTTAGAGATTTTCAAACTTTTGTCAAGTAATTTCTATGAAATAAAGATTTCTAGAAATGAAAAAAATCTGTGAAGAATAAATAACCACCGATGGAAGAAAAAGCTGTTAAACAGGATAAGTAGAAAAAGAGGATGCCAAAACACAGCCTTCTAAGGCTTATAGCCAACATGCTAACGTCATCTACAAAGTAGTTTTGTATTTATTCTACTTCATCAGGTCTCTTGGATCCTTTCTCTGGATAAATATCTTCAACTAGTAAAGTGATTATAAGTGAAAACAAGGCCACTGAAATGACTATTATCTTAAGGGTTTTGAACCAATTGGGATAATGTGGCAAAAGAAAAAGTTCAATGTGTAATGCTATCCCTAAACCTATTATTACTGTGATTATAGCTTCACTGACTCTTTCAGAAATAAGGAAAGCAAACCATGAAAACACAAGAGGAGCTATACTATTAGCTAAATTGAGGAGGTCTGGTTTTGCTGTACTACCTTCTGGTAGAGCAAAACCCCATCTGATCCCTCCCAAGAAAGCTAGGAAACTGGCTCCATAAGCCATCTGAGTAAAAGCTAACACAGGAATATAAGTCTTTGTCATCACCATGACCAGTGGTGGAGTAATAAAGGGGATTAGTCCTCCCAGAGTTATGTATAATGCTGGCTTTGGGCTGTCAAATAGGTAAGTGATGGTGCTTGATGGCTTGGCTGGAAGTACTTCTTGCTTCTGCTTCTTAAAGCTGCATGGGGAAGTATGATAGTATTGTGTCTTCTTCATATACACTGGAAATGAAGAGAAAAACCAAGGCCTTGGAAACAAAGGGGAAAAGTTCTGTTGTTGACATGTCTTGAGAGAAAATGTTTCTATTCTCCTGGCTCCTAGTCGGACTGGAAAAGGGTACTTAAGCATCTATAGAGAAAACAAAACCAACAGACAAAAACAGAGTTTTAGATAACTGCAGTGTTTTAGTTAATCCCAAACTGAAACAATATAAAAACAAACCATCTGCTTTCTATTAGAACATCAAACTTTACAGAAAGGTTGAATTACAGGGTACTGTTAATGCTAGCTAAGACTAGCAAACAGTTATACAACATGCAAAAGAAACTACTGAAAAGAAACCGAGTGATGTAATTTGGCCTACCACTAATTTTAATTTTATCCCATGAGAGGAATATCTGAAAGAACAGGTAAAGACTATATCTTTAGTATCTGGCATTTTAAACTGTCTCTTCTATTTATAACTTGCAAAAGCAGCAGCATTAATTACGTGGGAATGCTGTTTTATATAGAAAAAGTAATCCAGCTTCCAATTTAGCTTTAGAAACACTGAATACTTTCTATAGCTCCATGCCTTCCTATATGTTTTTTTTTTTTAATTTTTTAATAAACATATAATGTATTATTAGCCCCAGGGGTACAGGTCTGTGAATCGCTAGGTTTACACACTTCACAGCACTCCCCATAGCACATACGCTCCCCAATGTCCATAACCCCACTACTCTCTCCCTACCCCCCTCCCCCGGCCCCCCTCAGTTTGTTTTGTGACATTAAGAGTCTCTTTTGGTTTGTCTCCCTCCCGATCCCATCTTGTTTCATTTATTCTTTTCCTAACCCCCAAACCCCCCACGTTGCATCTCCACTTCCTCATATCAGGGAGATCATATGATAGTTGCCTTTCTCCGATTGACTTATTTCGCTAAGCATAATACCCTCTAGTTCCATCCACAACATCGCAAATGGCAAGATTTCATTTCTTTTGATGGCTGCATAGTAGTCCATTGTGTGTGTGTGTGTATACACACACACACATATATATATACACACACACACACACACACACACCACATCTTCTTTATCCATTCATCTGTTGATGGACATCTAGGTTCTTTCCATAGTTTGGCTATTGTGGACATTGCTGCTATAAACATTGAGGTACATATACCCCTTCGGATCACTACGTTTGTATCTCTAGGGTAAATACCCAGTAGTGCAATTGCTGGGTTGTAAGGTAGCTCTATTTTCAACTTTTTGAGGAAACTTCATGCTGTTTTCCAGAGTGGTTGGACCAGCTTGCATTCCCACCAGTGTAGGAGGGTTCCCCTTTCTTTGCATTCTTGCCAGCATCTGTCATTTCCTGACTTGTTAATTGCCTTCCTATATGTTTTTGCCTAGAATTCTAACATACATTTTTTTTCTTTTTTTTTTTTTTTGAGATGGGGAATGGGGAGGGGCAAAGGGAGAAGGGGAGAGAATCTCAAGCAGGCTCCAAGCCCATTGTGGAGCCTGATCCCACAACACCTGAGCTGTTTTGGAATGGAAATCACGAGTCAGACACTTAACCAAGTGGCCACCCAAGTGCCCCCTAACATACTACTTTTTTGTCTAGGGAATCTATCTTTTAAAATTCAGCATGAAGCTTTCCCCAATCTGAATTAATACTCCAATAAATACTTTACGCACACTCCCATCATAATTCTCACAGTGAATTTAAATCATATGTTTATCAGGGCGCCTGGTGGCTCTATGGGTTAAGTGTCTGCCTTTGGCTCAGGTCATGATCCCAGGGTCCTGGGATTGAGCTCCACATTGCAGGAGGCCTGCTTCTCCCTCTCCTACTCTTCCTGCTTGTATTCTCACTCTCTCTCAAACAAATAAAATCTTAACAACAACAACAACAACATGTGTTTGTCTGTCTCAATATACTTGAGAACTAGGCCAGTAATTTTTTCTTTGCCTTAAAAACAAAACAAAACCAGGGGCACCCCTGGGTGGCTCCATCCTTAAGCGTCTGCCTTGGGCTCAGGTTATGATCTGAATCCTGGGATTCAGCCTGCTTCTCCTCCCACTCCCCCTGCTTGTGCTCCCTGTCTTGATCTCTGTCAAATAAATAAAATCTTTAAAACAAAACAAACTTCCCCAGTGCCTTTCGTGGTACATGCCCAAAGTAGTAACCTTGACTGCTGATTCTGTGCTTTAGTGAGCAGATTCCAGACTTCAACTAGTTAACAGATGAACAGTAACTCAAAAAGCACTGGATGAAAGAAGAAATGAAGTTATTTAAGAATCTTGGTGACTCCTTATAATGCTAGGAATGATTCCATCCTGGGGCCTTTTCCTTTTCTTTGAAATGTTCTTCCCTGAGCTACTTGCATGGCTGATTCCCTCTCTTCTTACCTCTCTCTCTCTTTTTTTAAAAAATAGATTTGTTTATTGCAGGGAGGGCAAGACAACATGAGTTTGGGGAGGGGCAGAGGGAGAGAATCTTTAAGCAGACTCCCCCCGAGTACAGAGTCCAATGCGGGGCTCAATTCCAGGACCTTGAGATCATGACCTGAGCTGAAATCAAGAGTCGGATGCTCAAATAAATAAATTTTTTTAAAAAAAGAGTTGGATGCTTAACCAACTGAGCTACCAAGCACCCTTATTTTTTTTAAGTTTTTTTTTTTTTTTTTTTAGTTTATTTATTTGTCAGAGAGAGAGGGAGAGCGAGCGAGTGGGCACAGGCAGACAGAGTGGCAGGCAGAAGGAGAAGCAGGCTCCCTGCCGAGCAAGGAGCCCAATGTGGGACTCGATCCCAGGACGCTGGGATCATGACCTGAGCCGAAGGCAGCCACTTAACCAACTGAGCCACCCAGGCGTCTCAGACTTTTTTTATTTTTAAGTGATCTCTACACCCAACATGGGGCTTGAACTTACTACCCTGAGATCACAAGTCAGCACCCCTGGCTCCTCTATTTTTTTTTTTTTTTTTAAGATATTATTTGAGAGACAGCAAGAGACAGAGCATGAGCAGTGGGGGAGGGACACAGAGAGAGGGAAAACCAGACTCCCTTCTCAGCAGGGAGCCCCACATTAGGCTGGATCCCAGGATCCTGAGATCAGGGCCCCAGCCGAAGGCACCTGCTTTATTGACTGAGCCCAGGCCCCCCATAACCTTTCTATTTTTAAGTGCAATCCTAAGCCTATTGTTGATATTCCCTATTCCTCTTCCCTGCTTTATAGTTCTCCAGAAGACTTACCACTTGCAATATCAAATATTTTACTTCTTTGTATTTTACCCACCCTTAACCCATCACCTAAACATATAAGGATAAGGATTTGTCTTTTTTTTTCCATTGCTATTGCCCCAGCAAAGCAGTGCCAGCAAGTATTTGCTGAATAAGCCAACCTTTGAAGATGCTTGAGAAAACTTCTGGATAAAATGAAGCATACTGGGTCCCACTGTAAAGTGTTGCTCAGGAAGATACCAGGCAGTTGTGATTAATGCATTTTTACAGCTAAGTGGAGGAGCTGAATCAGAAGCATGTTGCTGTATAGAAAACAAAATGTTACTTAATTTTCGTCATTTTATGCATAATTTTGTATAAGGAACTCGAGAATTTTTTCCATATAACACATTTGCCTTTGAAAGCAATCATTAATGCTGTCCGGAAATCAGTAATACATTAAGTAAATAATCCTTTTCTTCTCTGAACCATTCTTTGAGCTTTTGCTATTTGGTGTAACAGAAAAAGTATTGCACAGAGACAGATCTGTATTTTACAAACACTTCTATAATTCCCCAGCTGTGTGACCTTGGGTAAATTGCTTCCTTGAAGTATAGTTTTCTCATCTTTAAAACCGAAGGTTATAGCTTCTCTGTTCTCTTTTTTTTTTCACCTTAGGTGTTTACAGCTCAAAATAATGATGGTAGCAATTAATACAATTTAGTTGTGAACCAAGCACTGTAACTATGTGTTTTATATGCATTAACTCATTTATTTGTTTTGAAGGAAGTTATTTTTAAGGGTGCCTGGGTGGCTCAGCGAGTTAAGCTGCTGCCTTCCACTCAGGTCATGATCTCAGGGTCCTGAGATCAAGTCCTGCATTGGGCTCTCTGCTAAGCAGGGAGCATTCTTCCCCTCCCCCCCCCCCCCCCCCCCCCCCCCCCCGCTCTCTGCCTACTTGTGATCTCCCTCTGTCAAATAAATAAAATCTTCTTTTAAAAAAGTATTTTTAAGTTATCTCTACACCCAGTGTGGGGGTCGACTCATAACCTCAACATCAAGAGTCACATGCTCCCACTGAGCCAGCCAGGCACCCCTGCATTAACTCATTTAAAACAATAACCTCATCACCTTGATTCTGAGAGACAGTATAGCCTGTTAGGTTAGAGTGAAGATTCTGGAATCAACAATTTGTGTTGGGATCCTGGGTTCACCACTTATATGGTATGTGATTTAGCAAACAATTTGTCATGTTGCAGTTCACTCACTTTCGAAATAAGAATTGATATATGTAAAGAGCTGCAAACGGTCCCTGACACAAAGTAAGCATTCAAAAAATAAAAGTTATGGTACGCCTGGGTGGCTCAGTTGGTTAAGCAGCTGCCTTCAGCTCAGGTCATGATCCCAGCGTCATGGGATCGAGTCCCACATCGGGCTCCTTGCTCAGCAGGGAGCCTGCTTCTCCCTCTGCCTCTGCCTGCCACTCTGTCTGCCTGTGCTTGCTCTCTCGCTCTAACAAATAAAATATTTTTTAAAAAATAAAAGTTATATTCCCACCCTACACAAGAGTGAAATGGTTAAGAACTCTAACGTGAGCAGCCAGTAAGTGGTTGAGAATATGAATCTATATCTGTCTTACATGAGTTTCATTGTTAACCAAGAGAATGAAGTGTCTAAACGATCCAAAACCACAGTTGCTACCTAGTTAAATATTTTAATGAACTATTTCTAGGTCACAGCTCTTAGGGGTGGTAGAGAAATCCTGTATATCAGTCAATGTTTTCACTCTGTAACAAAGACGTAGGGAGGTAAGTCATCCCCGGCCTCTGAGTACATCTTAGATGGCACCTTACATCCATCTCCTGACTTCCAAACACACATATCTGCAGAACCCACACACTCACTGTTGGTCAAAAGCATAAGGGCTTTCCAGACCACCCCACTTAAAAATCTCAACGCTCTTTTCACGGTTGGAACTCTCTCTGCACTGTAACCATGAGCTTTCCAACTCATGGGTGTTCTATGGAGACCGATAGCCTATGTCCCGGGGACGGCAACTGCTGAGGAAGGCAAAGACCTAAGGGTCAATCCACTCAATTTAGGTGAAAACGCCCGATACTGCCACCGTCCCAGAGGATAGAGTTGCAAACTGCAAGCCTCAGAGCGGACTCCTGAGAAAAGGGCGCTCTGTGAGAACCCAAGGATCCTCGGGAAACTGCCTGACATTCCCAGCGGCTTTGATTTACTCTCAACCCTCGGTGCCTCCCCCCACCCCCACCCCACCAATTTGCACAGTGTGGCAGCAGCCCTGCTGTTAAATATTTAAGTATACTTGCCAGTGTCGAACGGGGAATTGGAACGCAGAGCAGCAAGAACACCCAGGTACTCACGAAAAGGCACTTCCGGTAGCTGGGATTTGGCAGCCCCCTCCACTTCCTGGGAACAGAAAAAAAAGAGTCCGGGTGGGGACTTGACCAGTGCTGACTGGTTCCCATGCCGGGTGTTCATCTTGGGTCATTCTTTTAAAAAAATCTTAATTCTGAAAAAAACAAATAAATAAAAATTTTAAAAAATATTAATTCTGGAAGCCAGCTTTTGAAGTCCATAGGGTACTTGAATGGTCCTTGCCTCCCCCCTCCACGTTTCTCAGGCATCAGAATCTGACCCTCAGAGTTCAGACAGGTAGAGCACAACTACTAAAACAATCCCAAAGTGATAGTGTTGTAGGAAAGTAGGAAAGATTTGGAGTCTAGGCCAAGTACAACTTGGCCAAATTGTTTGCCATTTCTGGAACTCATAACAGGGTTTTCTAGAATGGATGGGACACATCTGTGTTTGGGTCCTGAACTACTAACACTAAGAAAAAACTTTTTACTTCCATTCTCTTTGCTTGGAACTGGAGACTCCATTAAGAAATAAAAAGCACGGGGTGCCTGGGTGGCTCAGTGGGTTAAAGACTCCGCCTTCAGCTCAGGTCAAGATCCCAGGATCCTGGGATCAGCCCCACATCGGGCTCTCTGCTCAGCAGGGAGCCTGTTTCCTCCTCTCTCTCTGCCTGCTTGTGATCTCTGTCAAATAAATAAAATCTTAAAAAAAATAAAAAGCAAAAAGGGCAGGATTTTCGCTTCCGTAAGTGTGGTAATAACGGTTTTGGGTTTAGGGTTGATCTGAAAAGTTAGATCGTTCCTTCTGTCACCCTCTGCTTTAACTTTTATTTGTTGGCTCTGTGACCTTGGACAACTGTTTTTTCTTCCCTGGGCCTCCATTTCATACTCTGTCAAAGGGCACAGCACCAGACAATTTGAGCGGCCTTCTGGAAACAGCTGCAACGGCCCACGCTGGCCAGTTGCTCCATTCCTCCGGATCCTGGGTAATGGAGCTTCGTGGTTGTCAGCCATCATACGGCTTAACGTCCCGTGCAGAATGCGCCTATTGCGAATTCTTCGTAATAGTAACCGCTTCTAATCGCGATAGGCTTTCACTTTTGTTTCCTTCTCTATCATGGCAGCACCGCCCCTTCTAGTAGTGCGATATCCAATGAGACTTTGGGTCAGAGAAACAACTTCTCCGCCCCAGCCTAGGAGCCGGCTCCAGACAGAAATCCGCCCTGCGCTGGGCCAGGGGCGTGACGCCAGCCGTCGCGCGGAACTACCACTCCCAGCGGGTAGCGCGACGGACCCAGCGGCGCAGGCCTCGGGAGCACGGCGGTGTGGTCCGCTGGGGGCTGGAGTCCTAACGACGCGCGCACGTGAGGGAAGGAAGGAGCGGAAGGTGGGAAGGGTCGGAAAGCACGATCCTACGAAACCGGTTTGCTAGTACTTGCACGGGTAGTCTGGGGACGCGAGCATGCCCAGAAGTGGGGTACCGGAGGGTGAAGGGGCGGGGGAAACGGTACACACATACACACCCACCCACTCATTCACAGGCATCCAGGCCCTGCGTTGGGCCGGGGAATAAGAAGAGAGGTTCCAAACTCGGCTGGTCGCTCTCTCTGAGGCGGCGCGAGGAAAGGCAGAGCATTCAAGTCTGCCGACGGTGGGGGTAACCACGCACAGTCCGGAGCCGCGGTAAGGGGGGTTGGGAACCGCGCAAGGAATAACTGCCGTTCACGCGGCTGAACGTTGGAGGCGTGGGGCGCTCGCAGGGTCACCGGAACAGGGCTCCTGCGCCTGCGCCCCTGTGGGCGGTGCAAGCGGGTGGGCGTGTGTGAGGCGGGGCCGGAGTGGGGGAGGGCCGGCCTGGTCGTCGCTCCTCCCCCCCTTGCCCCTCCAGGGCCGTGTGGGCCGGGCAGCCATTTTGGGAAGAGCTTTGTTATGGTTGTGGGCTCTCCACCTCTACGGGATCAGGAAGCTGAGGACGCGCCCTCAGACGCTGCCTCTGGCCCCTAGCTGTAGCCCCACTGCTGCCGGGTAAGTGGGGGTTCCGGATAACGGGGCGGCAGGGGATCTTGAGTCGTTCCGGCGCGGGGCTCCGCCCGGAGCCCAAACGACCGGCTGTTGGAACTAGTTGAAGGAGGCTCTCACACAGGTGGTTGGTGTAGGTCGGGGTGGGGGAGAGAAGCCGAGGGGCCAGCGGTCCTGTGGTTCGGATGGAGCACCTCCCCCCGCACGAGGAGCTTTGCAGTCGAGTGTCGCCGCTGCTTTGCCCGAGCGCTCCTACTTCAACTTTCGTCTTCGGGTCGGAACGCTCACCTGCGGCTCTCTGGCTCCTCTCCAGGCGTTCCGGCTTGTCGATGGTTGAGTGGCTTGGTTTACGGGTTTATTTTTCTTTCTTTAGAGCCAAGGGCTTTTGTTTTCCTACGATGGAAAATTTGGGGAGGAAAAAATCGTGTAAGTCAGCCGTGGGGCATCTAAGGGGAAAAGAAGAGCTTTAACCACCAGCGTTTCGGTTCTTGATACCGAGGTGTTTTCTTTGATTTAGATTAAGTCGGTATTCAGCACCTACGGATTGCCTCCCTCCCCCGAAAAAAAGCTAGTCGATCTTGGAGAGTTTTAAGGAGGATTTTTTCTGTTTTAAATCTACCTCTCTCCACCCCCGTGAAATTCAGAAGAAAGGCTGAATCTAAAATGGCTGTAGCTTGGGGAAGTGCCCTAAGCTTCGGTAACTTAAATACGTTACCATGTCTTAAATTTTTGGTGGTTTCTCCCATGAGGATAGCAGCTGAATCCTTTGATATTTTGGTCTTCTTGGAATTGCTGTCTTGTCTTGAAGAGTCCTTTTAGGTAAAAACAAAGGTGAGGCTAAAGAAGTTTGCTTACTCCGAAAGTTTACGTAAGAGTGGGTGCGGTTTTGTTTGGCCTTTTTTTTTTTTTTTTTTTTTTTTTTTTTTTTTTTTTTTTTTTTTTTTTTTTTTTTTTTTTTTTTTTTTTTTTTTTTTTTTTTTTTTTTTTTTTTTTTTTTTTTTTTTTTTTTTTTTTTTTTTTTTTTGTGGTTGCTTATAGTTTTGAAATTGTGCTATGATGGTAATTTTATCAGCCAATTTTGTGCTCTGAGGTTGGTTTGCATTATTTGTCGAAATACGCTCTTAACGTTGATACTTACTGCTTACCAGGAAAAAAAAAAAGTTAATGGTGTCTCGTGTTTGAGTTTAGTAACAGAAGGCACACGTTTCTTTGTAAATTCCTTCCAAAAGCAGAGTGACTGGTAGTCTTCAAGAGACTTAGATTTGTATTTTCGTGGACTTCTGGCCTGTAATATTTGAAAGGGAGTCAAGAGTGCTCTTAAGTTTAGGACAGTTATTGCAGTGGTGAGACAAGTGAAGACGAACTTTAGATATGTAGCTCCTGATTGTTGTGCCCTTTCAAACAAAAGGCTGTCTTTTTGTTAGCCTTTTATTATTATTTTTTTAAGCCATTAGATCCAGAAGTTTAACTGAGAACACAAAGGCATACAATGGAAACCAAGAACAGATAACTTCAGTGTTTGGAAAGGTGCTTCAGTTTCAGGTTGCAATCTGTCTAAAAGATAAAAATAATAAAATGCTAGTTGTGAATGAGAACTTGAGAATTAATAGTAAAATAAGCTGTCATCTTCCCTAGGGAGTCAGTTTCAGTTTACCTTCCTCCATTCTTTCAACACAAAAGTTTACCTTTGTTAGTTCCCCTGGGATTTTTTTTTTTTGTTCTTATTTTGGTGATTTTATAAGAAAAACATTTGAAGTGCTCTATAGGAATTACAGGTCCTTTGCTTTATGTTTTGCCATTTGCCTACTGAACCCGTAAACTTGGGTACTCAAAATGGTTTGTACTTGTTGATACAAAAATTTTTTTCATTTGATTCTGGAGGGTATCTTACCAGTTCTTGAAATGGGGAGTTGATGTTAGTAAGCCTTTTTATTTTGAATAAATGCAACTCATCAATTTTCTCATCAGGAGCTGCTTAAAAGCTTGGCTGAAGTGGGCACATGCAACCATTTTAATAACTTTGGAATGATAAGGAATCTGGAACACATTTCTGCTTATAATACATTTTTAAATTCTTAGTTAAAGATATAATACACAATTATGAATCATACTTCAGCAGATTGCGTATCTTTGTTATATGGTTAAATTGTATGTACTTAGTAACAGTGATAAGTAATGTGCAGGGCACCTAAGCAGTCTGTTTCTAAGTCATTAACCATTATGGGTGCTTTCTTTAACTATGAAATTAAGACGGTTGGAAAGGTGAGAGGCACAACAATTTTAAAGGATCCCAATTTAAAAACTACTTCATGGAAAAACCGTTTGTGGTTTTTCAAATAGATGGGAGGAAAAATCTAGGTGGCACATTGATATCACGTTACCTCACATATGACTATAGTTGCCATTGTCTGGAATTAAATATTTGGTATGCTGAGACTTTGTTGTCCTAGTCATTTCTAAATCAGATTCTGATTTTTATTTCCCATTGAAGTCTGCCCAAAAACAAAACCAGCTACAATCAAACTTGAAAAGTAGTTCTGTAAGAATAGCTGAACTTCTTTCGAGGTAGTCAGTCTTAACTAAGGTAAAATATTGCTAATGTTATGTAATATGAATTTTGATAGGTGATTTCAAATATACTGGGCAAATATTTCAAGAAGTCAAATAGTTCTTTTCCTTTATGAAAGCAATCAGCTTTTTTTCCTTTTCATTTCAAGAAATGCCACAGGCTCTATCTACTGGGGTTCCGGTTTTGGTGTGCTAAAGGCTAGAAATACCTAAATAATCATAAAACATTTTGTCAACAAAGAACTTAGTAGTTTAACAGATAAGTGGAATATGTTACAGGATGACAACATAGAAAGCTTTCTCAAAGAAGTTGGCTTTTAACATACTTGTTATGTTTACCTTCCCTTTCTATGATAAAACCGTGTTGCCTTATGTTAACCAGGTGTCAGGCTAACGAATTACCAGAATGAGCAAAGTTTTAGTATGCTTTTCTGAGCAGTAGGTCTGTTCGTGTGGAAATATATTTTGTTTTCAGAAAAATAAATCCATTTAAGTTTAACTATACTTCAGATTTCAGACTCTTGTTTCTTCTGGTTGTAAGTTTAAATTTCATTATATAAAAAATTCTCTTTTGAATTATTGCTGCCTTTGAAGTATATTGAAAAGTTGTTTGGGGGGGGCTCTTTGGCTATTTAATTAAAAGGTAGAGCCATTCCAGTGTTCCTGCTATATGTTTATGAATTATTAGCTCTACTTTTTAATTAGTCTTATGAGGTCTGATGGGAAGGGTAGTTTATGGCAGGCTTCATAAGCTAGAGGCTGTAATAGAGTCCAACATATATAATCTCATTCCTCAAAATACTTTTTAGAAATAGATAATATTAACCCTTCTACAGTGAGTGTACACAGGTTTCAAGAAGTTAAGTAATTTATATAATACAGTGAGAGATCTGGATTCAGGCAGCTTTCTCTGATTCTAAAGCTCAGTTTCTGCCACATCATTAGAGAGATGGTATGGTAATTAAGGGCCTCAGCTGTACAGCCTGGATTTGAATCTCCACATTGCCACTTACTGCTTCGTGATAACATTTGAACAGATTGTTGCACATGGGTGTTCTTATTTTTCTTTCTTGGGTATTTTTGTGTTTATTTTTCTAGTTTATTTGAATCAGAATCCAGTTCCCATATAATATAACTGGCATTCTTTCAAACTTCTTAATTTGTACATTTCTTCTCTGGTTTTTTTTCCTTGCACTTATTGAAGAAACTGGATTATTTATCCTGCACAATTGCCATATTTGAGATTTTCCTGAATTCTTATAAATTGGTAGTTAGATATGAGGCTTACATTGAGATTTGTTGTGGGGCAGGGAGGAGAAGACTAACTTCATAGGTGACTGTGCATTTGGGTGTTTTTTTTTTTCCCCATGGTTTGTTCAGTGGTTCTCATATATATAATTTCCTTAAAATTTCTCTATTGAGTAGTACAGAATAATTAGAAGAGTTATTTACCCTCCTTTGTTATGTATGTAAAAATGGAGTGTTTGGTTTGCCAACTTAATTTTAACTTTTCCCAGGCACTGTTTTCCCTGTCCTCTTTTTCTTCATAGTATGTATTTTTGTATATAAAATTGAGCTGAGTATGCTGGGTTTGCAATGGTTTTGTTTTCTGGTTTGGGTTACTAGTGAGTAGTTTTCTTAGCCTGTTTGGTTTGAAAATTTTTCTCCTCAAAACTTCTCCCCAGGGCACCTGGGTGGCTCAGTTGATTGAGCATCAGACTCTTGGTTTCAGCTCAGTCTTGATCTCTGGGTCCTGAGATCACGCTCCACCTCAGGCTCTGCCCTCTGTGAGGAGTCTGCTTAAAACTCTCTTCCTGTCCCTCGGCCCCTCCCCTCTGCACTTTATCTCTCAAATAAATAAATACATTTAAAAACACTTTTTCGGGGCGCCGAAAAAGTGGGTTAAAGCCTCTGCTTTCGGCTCGGGTCATGGTCCCAGGGTCCTGGGATCGAGCCCCACATCGGGCTCTCTGCAGGGAGCCTGCTTCCTCCTCTCTCTCCCTGCCTGCCTCTTGCCTACTTGTAATCTCTGTCAAATAATTAAATAAAATCTTTAAAAAAAAAAAAAAGCTTAATAAAAATAAAAACACTTTTTCCCCTATTGCTTATGTCCCCCTCCCAACCTCCTTAACACCTATTGAACTTTGGCTGTAGGGCAGGCACTTCTACCCCTCACAGCCCAGGGGAAAACATCCAGGCATATTCTTCACACTACCTTTATTCACCATTTAATCATCAACTTTCCAACAGTCTCCAAATTATAGATAAAGATTTGAAGCAAAAAGGGGTGGAGTGACTTGCCCAAAGTTATACAGCTAGTACCTGGCAGAGCTAGCTAGATCCAGTATACTCTTCTACCTTGAAAGTAATGTGTGGATGGAAAGCAAAGTTTTTTCTTGAGAAGAAATTTGTAGAAATGCTTGTAAATAAAATGAACTTAAAGTAAAAATATATGTCTGGTGATAAAGTGTTCACTACTATTACTCCCTCAGTTATAAAAACTATGTATAGTTTTTTAGATGTGACAAATAGTCTGTTCCCCATTAGGAAACTGGTGCCTTTCAGGGTCAGTGTAGCTGCGAATATTTGATAAAAGTTATCACAACTAAATGGCTTGTTTGTAGTATAGTTGATATAGTGACTTTTGGAGCAAATGCTATAAAAACATATTTGCTGGTTTTTGTTGTTTTTTTTTTTTTTTTCTTTTTTTTTTTGTCAGAGAGAGGGAGAGAGAGTGAGTGAGCGCAGGCAGACAGAGTGGCAGGCAGAGGCAGAGGGAGAAGCAGGCTCCCTGCTGAGCAAGGAGCCCGATGTGGGACTCGATCCCAGGACGCTGGGATCATGACCTGAGCCGAAGGCAGCTGCTTAACCAACTGAGCCACCCAGGCGTCCCATTTTTGCTGGTTTTAAAACCTTAAGAGTTTCAGATACTTGAATACATCTAATGCATTAATTACCTAAATCTTACAGTCAGAATTTAATGTGTCAGATTGCATTAGGTAATAAATAAGTTTCTGTAACATACTATTCTTACTTGGAACTTCTGTTATTTAAGTAAATTCCATTTCTTTTTTTTTTCTCTCTCTCTTTTTTTTTTTTAAGATTTTGTTTGTTTGTCAGAGAGAAAGTGTCAGCATACAAGCAGGGGGAGAAGCAGGCTCCCCGCAGAGCAAGGAGCCTGATGCAATGAGGGACTCCATCCCAGGACCCCAGGACCATGACCTGAGCCAGAGGCAGACCCTTAACTGACTGAGCCACCCAGGCGTCCCGTAAATTCTGTTTCTGTCAGTGGGATAGTTGAGTGTTTAGTTATGATTGCAGAAAGTGTTCATGACTGTTGAATGAACAGTATTGGAAAGGAGGTTACCTGAAAAGGGTTAATAAATTTTACTCTTGAAAATTTTTGCATTTTGTGAAATTACCTTTAGGAAATGTTTTTTGTAACAATGAAGCATAAGTGACACAATAATTAAAGTTTATGGATGGTAAGACTGGCAAGATTCCTGTGTTGGACATTCTAATTTGGTCTTAAAGTGATCTTTGTTGTTTCTTTTTGACCCTTTACTATTTTAACCCCCTTCGTATATTGCCTTTTTGTGAATCTTAGTGGGAGAGGAAGCTGGAAAGGCTGTGTGTATGTAACAGTGTGTACACACATATACGTACCTTATATATACACTTTCTGTCCTGAACACCTGGCATTTTTGACCTAAGTTGTGCCAGTCACAGACACTTGTCTGGAGACTTGGATCTGGAGGAGGAGATGCAGAGAAGCATGGACAGTTTAGAATCTATTCCATTGGCTTGTGGCAGTAGCAGTGGCAGTACTAGCTGGGCAGTTTCCTAAGCAACTCTTCCGGTGATGTGTGACCTTGGCTGGTGACTTTTTGACTGCTTAGCTTTACATGGTTTCTGTGTGTTTGCAAAGTCAAGGAGGCTCTCAGCCATTCTCTGAACTCCCAATATATTTCTGGTAAATTCCTTTTCTGTTTAGACTACTTAAGTATAGTTTCTTTTTTTCAACCAAAGACCCTGATTTATAAAATTGGCTAATATAATTTGCACCTTCTAGAAGATTTTGTTTGTGATTTCCTCTCAAGAAGTGAAAAACTTATATGAATGTCTTTTTTAAATACAGGACAAGAATTTTCCGTTTTATCCACTCCCCAATTTTTTTTTTAAGATTTTATTTATTTATTTGACAGAGATCACAAGTAGGCAGGCAGGCAGAGAGAGAGAGGAGGAAGTAGGCTCCCTGAGGGGCAGAGAGCCTGATGCAGTACTCGATCCTAGGACCCTGAGATCATGACTTGGGCTGAAGGCAGAGGCTTTAACCCACTGAGCCAACCAGGCACCCTTCTACTCCCAAATTTTTAAAGCAGTTTAAAAGTTTAAACCTTTTAAAATTTAGCTGGAGTAAGGCCTGTGCACTGTTAGTGTAGTAAAGCTCCCCACGTAATTTTCTGTCTTTTAAAGATTATTATAAAAGCAATATTATGCTGGATAGAATATTAGGAAATATATATGTGCAAAAATAAAAATATTCTCCTCATCTAGAAATCACTACTGTAACTTTTGGTATACTTTTTCCAGTTCTATGTATAAGCACATGTATGTAGGTTTTTATTTTACTAAAATGAGATTAACTTGCAACTTTTTTAGTTGGTGATACCCATTCTTCAGTGTGAGTAAATGTTCATTTCTTCTAATATCCAGGTACAATTTTAATTCCTGGGGCGCTTGGGTGGTTTAGTTGGTTAAGCATTTGACTCTTGGTTTCAACTTAGGTCATGGAATCATGCTCCACGTTCAGCAGGGAGACTATGTGAATGAACATTCTCTCTCTTTGCCCCTTCTCCCCCGCCCTTAAATAATCTTAAAAAAAAAAAAATCAATTCCCCCAGCTGATCTAAAATAGAATCATACAGCTAGCTATTCAATACTATTATCTGACCCAAGACCTTGTTATATGTAACACTTTAATTTCCTTAGATCTCTCTCTCTTTTTTTTTTTTTAAGATTTTATTTATTTATTTGACAGAGATCACAAGTAGGCAGAGAGAGAAGGAAGCAGGCTCCCCGTGGAGCAGAGAGCATGATGCGGGGCTTGATCCCAGGACTCTGGGATCATGACCTGAGCCAAAGGCAGAGGCTTTAACCCACTGAGCCACCCAGGCGCCCCTCCTTAGATCTCTTTAATCTAGCATCGTCCTTATTTTTCAGTGAGACTTGAGTTTGAGACTGCTCTGTCATGAAAATGGTTTTGTACAGTTGCATTCTGTGTTGTCTTTTAGTTTGTCCCTTTAATTCTTCTATTTTTCTCTAAAGTGCACATCTAAAAATTTGATAGAGTCACATCAAAACATTTTTGGCCAGAATACATTGTAGCTATATCATTCTGCATTGTCTTTATTAAATACATAATACCTCCTTGACCTAATTTCATAATGCTAAGATTGATCCTTAGATTAAGATAATAGTAGTCTGATCCAGGGCACCTGGTGGCTCAGTTGGTTAAGTGACTGGTTTCAGCTCAGGTCATGATCCTGGAGTCCCGGGGATGGAGTCCCACCACATCAGGTTCCCTGCTGGGCAGGGAGTCTGCTTCTCCAGCTGACCTCTCTCCTCTCATGCGCGCGCACTCTCTCTCGCTCTCTCTCTCTCTCTCACATAATCTCTTTCAAATAAAAAAATAAATCTTAAAAAAAAGTCTGATCCATATATTAAAGTCTTCTTGCAACAAGAAAATAATTTGCATGGTGTTACTTTGCACTAAAAGTTCTCAATCCCCTATCAATCATTGTCCTTATTTTTTAAAGACAGCTTTATTGAGATTTACATAATCTAAAATTCACATTAAATAAATAAATAAGATTTTATTTGAGAGAGAGAGAGCAAGCATGGGCAGTGGGGGGGAGGGGCAGAGGAAGAGGAAGAAGCCAACTCCCCACTGAGCGAGGAATCTGATGGGGGGCTCAGTCCCAATACTCTGAGATCATGGGATTAGTTAACCAACTGAGCCACCCAGACACCCCAAATTCACACATTTTAAATGTACAATTCAGAGGTGCTTGGGTGGCTCAGTCAGTTAAGCATCTGCCTTTGGCTCGGGTTATGATCCTGGGGTCCAGTATTGAGCCCTGTATCAGGCTCTCTGCTCAGTAGGGAGCCTGCTTCTTCCTCTCCCTCTGCCTACTTCTGTGTTTTCTCTCTATCTCTCTCTCTCTGTCAAATAAATAAATAAAATCATTTTTAAAAATGAATATGTACAATTCAGTGATTTTTTTTTAAAGTATGTTCACAGAGTTATACAACCACAGCCACTGTCAAATTTTAGAATACTTCTATCACCCCGAAAAGAAACCCCATAACCGTTAGCAGTAGGCTACTGCTAATCTTCCTGTCTCTACAGGTTTGCCTATTCTGGACTTTTCATGTAAATAGAATTATACAGATAGTGATCTCTTATGTCTGACTTTCCTCACTTACATAATGTTTTTAAGGTTCCATCTACATTGTACTGTGTCAGTGTTTTATTTGTTTTTATTGACGTATCCTATTCTGTTATATGAATATACTGCTTTTTGTGTGTCCAGTCATCAGAATTGATGGGCATTTGAATTGTGAATTGTTGAATTGTTGCCTCTCTGTGGCTCTTTATTATGAATGTTGCTGCTATGAGCATACAAGCTTTTGTGTGAGTTTACATCTTTCTTGGATCTTTTTGGAGTGCACTTGCTAGGTCATATGGTAACTCTGTTTAGCTTTTTGAGAATCGGTGTTCAGGGAGCCTGCAGCATTTTACACTCCCACCAGCAGTATATGGTGGTTTCAGTTTCTCTGCATCCTAACACTTGCTATTACATCTTTTATTACAACCATCTTAGTAGGTGTGAAATTGTATCTTCATTGTGGTTTTGATTTGCATTTCCCTTGTGGCTAATGATTTTAAGCATCTTTTCCTATGCTTAGTAGTTATTTGAATATCTTCTTTGGAGAAATGTTTATTCAAATCCTTGGCTTTTTAAAAAATTTTATTTTTTGGAGATTTTATTTGACAGAGAGTCACACACATAAGTTGGGGGGAGGGGCAGAGGGAGACAGACTCCCTGCAGAAAGTGGAGCCAGATTTAGGGCTCAGTCTTACAACCCTGAGATCACGACCTGAGCGGAAATAAGGAGTTGGACATTTAACCATCTGAGCCACCCAGCTGTCCTTGTCCACTTTTTTAATTGGGTTATTTGTCCTTTTATTCTTTTATTGTTGTTTGTAAGAGTTCTTTATTTTATTGGTACATAACCAACATGCAACATTATATTTGTTTCATGTGTACAACATAATGATAAGATATTTGTATATGTTGTAGAATGATCACAGTAAGTCTAGTTAATATCTGTCACTATATATTGCCAGAACATTTTTTTCTGGTTATGAGAACTTTTAAGATCACTCAGACACTTTCGAATAATGCATTGCAGTATAGTTATAATCACCATGTTGTATGTTACATCCCCATGACTGAAATTTATAGCTGGAAGTTTATACCTTTTGGTGTTTTTGTAGATTCCACAGATAAGAAAGATTAGGGTATTTGTCTTTTTCTGCTTAACTTCATTTAGCATAATGCCTTTGAGGTCCATTTATGTTGCCACAAATGGGAAGATTTCTATTTCATTTCATTTCTTCTTCTTCTTTTTTTTTTTTTTTTTTTTTAAGTGAGAGAGAGCATGAGCAGGGCAGAGGGAGAGGGACAGGGCTTCTGGCTGAGCAAGGAGCCCGACACAGGGCTCAATCCCAGGACTCTGGGACCATGACTTGAGTCGAAGGCAAACACTTAACCAGCTGAGCCACACACGGGCCCTGATTTCATTCGTTTTTATAACTAAATAATATTCTGTGTGTGGTAAGGATACATTTTCTTTTCTTTTTTGAGATTTATTTACTTTAGAGAGAGGGAGAGCAAGCAGTGGGGAGGGGCAGAAGGAAGGGAAGAGAGAAATTTAAGCAGACTCCAGGCTAAGTGCTGAACTAGATGCCAGGCTCCATCTCACAACCCTGAGATAATTACCTGAGCTGAAACCAAGAATTGGATGCTTCACCAGCTGTGCCACCCAGGTTCCCCTCTTTAGCCATTCATCCATGGTGGACACTTGGGTTGTTCTCGTATCTTATCTAAGTCTTTGGGTTGTCTTTTCATTTTCTTGAGGGTGTCCGTCTTTTGAAGCACACTTTTTAAGTTTTATTTATTTAAGTAATAGCTACATACAACATGGGGCTCAAACTCACGACCCAGAGATCAAAAATTGCACACCCTTCTGAGCGAGTCAGCCAGGTACCCCTGAAGCATAAACATTTTTAATTTTGATACTATCTAATTGATCATTACCTAACCTAAGATCACAAAAATTTGCTCCTATGCTTAGCTCTTAAATTCACACCTTTTGATCCACTTAATTTTTTTAAAGCATTATTTATTTATTTTAATGAGCACAAGCAAGCTGGGGGATGGGAAAAGGGAAAGAGAGAATCCTGAAGCAGATTTTGAGTTGAGGGCAAGCCAATGCAGAACTCAAACTCAGGATCCTGAGATCACGATCTGAGCCAGAACCAAGAGCCAGCTGCTTAACTGACTGTGCCACCAGATGCCCTTAAAGTTAATTTTTATGTGTGGTTTAAGATGTGAGTCCACATTCTAGTTGGTTGGGGTTGTTTTTGTGTTGTGTTTTTTTTTTTAAGATTTTATTTATTCATTTGACAGGAGAGAAGAGAGATCACAAGTAGGCAGAGAGGCAGGCAGAGAGAGAGGAGGAAGCAGGCTCCCTGCTGAGCAAAGAGCCCGATGTGGGGCTGGATCCCAGGCCCCTGAGATCATGACCTGAGCTGAAGGCAAAGGCTCAACCCATTGAGCCACCCAGGTGCCCCTGTTGACATCTCTTGAAGAAGTTATTATTTAACGGGCACACTATCTCTACTAAGAAATTATCCCATTTGCTGTTAATCCCTATGCAGGTGTGCCCTGTTTGTAGGGGAGATAAATACGTAAACAGGTAAACGTAATGCACTGTGATAGATGCTTGAGTATAGATACATATGTGATAACATGCTTCATGAAGTGGGACTTCATTTAAGTCACCTACTTAGGGATGAGAACTGAAGATTAAAAATTTTGATTGAGACAGTGAAGAAATTACAGAGAAACAAAAAAAAGTGCTGCATTAAAGTTTTAAGTAGCCATTATATTTACAAGGCAAAAGAAAAAAGGAGTAAACACAAAGATCATAAGGAGAAGACCAGGTTATCTTAATGCAGTGATTGCCACTCATGCTTCTCTCTGAGAAAGATTTCACCAGCTCTTTGTGAAGAGTATATGTGTAAGGATGCCAACTTTTTTAAAAATGAGCTGTCCTTTTTTCCCAGATTTGTCTGTATTTTACAGCATTATTGCCTTTTCTCTTATGAAGTGATATTATTAGGATTTTTTTAATGTTTTGCTTATCCAAATAAAATTGACAGTATCAGCCTTTGAAACATACTTTGAAATTCTGTGGCTTGCTGCAGTCTAACACTGAAAACTGCTGGTCTAATGATGTGATGGAAACCATGAAAAGGCATTTTAGATGGGATTGGCAGGATTGGCAGGGCACCTGGGTGGCTCTCTCAGTTAAGCATCTGAGTCTTGGTTTCAGCTCAGGTCATGATATCAGGGTCGTGAAATTGACCCCCACATCAGGCTCCACGCTGGGTGTGGAGCCTGCTTAAGATACTCTCTCTGGGGACTCTTGGGTGGCTCAGTGGGTTAAAGCCTCTGCCTTCGGCTCAGGTTATGATCTCAGGGTCCTGGGATCGAGCCCTGCATGGGGCTCTCTGCTCAGCAGGGAGCCTGCTTCCTCCCCTCTCTCTCTGCCTGCCTCTCCTGCCTGCTTGTGATCTCTGACAAATAAATACATCTTTAAAAAAAAAAAAGATTCTCTGCCCCTTCCCCCCCAACCCATCCCTCATCCCTCCATCTCCCCCATGGGTGCGCTCTCTCAGGGGGGTGGAGGGGACGTTTCTCTCTCTTTCTTTCTTTAGGATTTTATTTAACTGAGAGAGAGCATGAGCATGGGGGAGGGGCAGAGGGAGAGAGAATCTTTTTGAGAGGATATGTGCATGCACGGGGCATAGGGAAGGGGCAGAGGAAGAGGGAAAGAGACAATCCCAAGCAGGCTCCACACTCAACACGATTCCGATACAAGACCCATTCGCACAACCCTGAGATCACCACCCAAGCTTAAACCACAAATCCATGCTCTCAACTTACTGAGCCACCCAGGCACTCCAAGCCAAAATCAAGAGTCAGCAGCTTGGCCTCTTAACCGACTGAGCCACTTAGGTGCCCCTGAATGTGATTTCTAAGAATGCTGTATATGGTTTGTTAGATCAGTGCCACTCACTTCTTTGAATTATTTCAGTTATTTACCAAGGATCATTTCACAGTCTGTCATCAAGTTATTTTTAGTGATCTCTTAGCTGAGAACTAGGTTATATCCTTTTTCAGTTTTGTGGAATATCGGCATGACTTGTTTCATTGCACTTCTCAGACACTGCATTTTTTTCAGACTGAAGATATATGGCAACCTGTGGTGAGCAAGTCTTTTGCTGCCATTTTTCCAACAGCATTTTCTCACTCCATCTCTCTCTCTCACATTTTGGTAATTCTCGCAATATTTCAAGCTTTTCCTTTTTTTTTTTTTTTTTTTTAAGGTTTTATTTGAGAGTACATGCATGAGAAAGAGCATGCAAGGACTCTGGGATCATGACCTCAGCCAAAGGCAGACGCTTAACCAACTGAGCCACCCAGGCACCCCTATTTCACACTTCATTATTACTATATTTGTTACGGTGATCAGTGATCTTTGATGTTACTACTGTAATTGTTTTGGAGCACTACTAAGATAGCAAACTTAATAAATGTTTGTTCTGACTGCTCCCCTGTTTCTCTCCCTCTCCTCACACTTCCTTATTCCTTGAGACAAAACAGTGTTGAAATTAGGCCAGTTAATAAACCTACAATGGCCTATGAGTGTTCCAGTGAAAGGAAGAGTTGCAGGTGTCTCACTTTAAATCAAAAGCTAGAAATGATTATGTGGGGAAGGCATGTTGAAAGAGGAGATAGGCCAAAAGCTAGGCCCCTTGAGCCAGTTAGCCAAGTTGTGACTGTAAAGGAAAAGTTTTTGAAGAAATTCAGAAGTGCTACTCCAGTTAACACATGAATGCCAGGAAAGCGAAATGGCCTTATTGCTAACATGAAAGTTTGAGTGGCCTGAATAGGTCAAACCAGCTATAACAACATTCCCTTATGCCAAAACCTAATCGAGAGCAAGACCGTAACTCTCTTCAGTTCTGTGAAGGCCGAAAGAGGGGTGGAAGCTGCAGAAGAAGGGTTCAAAGCTAGCAGAGGTGGGTTCATGAGGTGGGAGGAAAGAAACCATCTCTGTAACAGAAAAGTGTGAGGGGAAGCAGTGAGTGCTGATACAGAAGCTGTAGGAACATTCAAGTCAGGACCTTCCACAAGCAAAAAGATGACTAGTGGGAAAATCAGACTATGGTTAGCATTTTTTAGCAATAAAGGATTTTTAATATAGCTATATGTACATTTTTAAGCATAATGCTATTGTACCCTTTATGATTCAGTATAGTGTAAACAACTTGTTCTGCACTGTGAAACCAAAAAATTCATTTAACTAGTTCTGTAGTGATAATAAGTGCTTTACTGTGGTGGTTGAACTGAAATCTATTAACATCTCCAAAGTATGCCTGTACACAGATTGTAAACTGCCTGATCTGCTTAATGATTTGTTACCTAGTCATTATATTGGTCAGTTTCTAAGAGATAGTCCCAAAAGCCTTTTCTTTTTTTTTTTTTTAAACACATTATTTTTTTTTTAAATTTATTTATTTATCAGAGAGAGAGAGTGAGCACAGGCAGACAGAGTGGCAGGCAGAGGCAGAGGGAGAAGCAGGCTCCCTACCGAGCAAGGAGCCGGATGTGGGACTCGATCCCAGGACGCTGAGATCATGACCTGAGCCGAAGGCAGCCGCCCAACCAACTGAGCCACCCAGGCGTCCCCCAAGAGCCTTTTCTAAAGACGACTTACCAAATGACTAATCTATTACAGGAAATTTATGAAGCTAAAATTAAACACAAGATTGGTTAAAAATTAGATACTGCATATTTTTTTATTTTCCCATAGGTTATTTAAAAATTTTATATTAGAGGGGCACCTGGGTGACTCAGTCAGTTGAGCATCTGACTGCTGAGTTCCACTGGAGTTTTCATCTCAGGGTGGTAATATCAAGCCCTGCATGGGGCGCCCCACTCAGTGTGGAGTCTGCTTGGGATTCTCCCTCTCCCTCTGCACCCTGCCCCCACCCCAACCATGTTTTCTAAAATAAATAAGTAAAATTTTAAAAATTAGCACCAAACCTCAGTGGTATAATAGAGGTAACTTTTGAATTATTGCGTCTAGTGCAGGTAGAAATAGAAATTTCATTAAATGGTTGAGGACGTGCTTGTAATTGTGCTTTAGAATTAAAATGGGAAGTCAGCATCTGTCAGGGAGAAACCACTGGAATTAAATGAAGTGGTTTGGGGCACCTGGGTGGCTCAGTGGATTAAAGCCTCCGCCTTCGGCTCAGGTCATGATCCCAGGGTCCTGGGATCGAGCCCCGCATCGGAGTCTCTGCTTAGCAGGGAGCCTGCTTCCTCTACTCTCTCTGCCTGCTGCTCTGCCTACTTGTGATCTCTGTCTGTCAAATAAATGAATAAAATCTTTAAAATACTCCAAGATGAATCAGAAGACTCTTTTTAATACACTTAAGGTAGTACATCACAGTAAGATGGGTGAGAAGGGGAAGGACACTTTTTTGAACTGGGGAGTTGGGAAAAAAGACCCAACATGATGCCTTGACTACGGGTGCGGGGTGTTCTCCAGGAGACTCCCTGCCGAGCATGGAGCCAGATGTGGGGCCACATCCCATGACCCTGAGACCATGATCCTAGCTGAAACCAAGATTTGGACACTCAACCCACTCAACTACCAGGCTCAGGTCAGTTTTAAAGACGTGAGCATGGAAGTGGAAGGTAGGGAAGTTCCTTTCAAACTCTTCAAGTCCACTTACCCCTTTTAGCTGGTCATTTGGCATGAGCCTGATAATCTTTTGCAGAAAACATCTTGTGGCTTCTTTGCTTTCTTTTTCTCAGCTAGATGTGGATATGACAGGTCTTTGGAGCTTCATGGCTCAGTAGTACATGTTTTGAATTATTTTCCCTATAATGGAGTTGGATTTACCTGTTCTTTTAGGTATTCTCATGGCTAAGGACATGAGATTGAAGTTTTATTTATTAAGATGAGGAGCCATGTGCTTACCAGCCACATTTCAGTATGTGTTTTTTTCTTATCACAAAAAGGTATTATTTTCAAGTCTTTGAGTTTTGCCTGGAAGCCAGATTTGGTTAACACAAATAATAAGAGGAGTATAAGAAGAAAGGCAAAAAAAACCCCTGTATTTAAATTAATTAAATTCCCTATTTAGTACACTTGTTCCATAAGTCTTTAAGGTGTTTGTTCTAATTTTCTAATTTTAGGAAGCATACTCTATGACTGGAGAATAAGAACCACAATGTAATTCAGAAGGCAGTTAAGTTAGAAGACTTGATTCCAGGCCTGACCTAACTGATTATTAGATGTGTTACCTCGATAAGTCCCTTACCATTTTAGACCCTGCCTTTGTTTAAGCTCTACACCAAATGTGGGGCTTGAACTCGTGGCCCCAAGATCAAGAGTCACATGCTCTACTAATTAAGCCAGCCAGGCGCCCCTGCCTCATTTTTTTTGTTGTTGCTAACCTCTGGAATGGATGGCTAACCTGGTGTCAGTGGGAGGAAGGAGGAAAGGATAAAGTGTATTAAGAGTTATACAGATTAGTTTTAAGAATTCTCCCAGAATAGGGGCACCTGGATGGCTTAGTTGGTTAAGCAACTGCCTTCGGCTCAGGTCATGATCCCGGAATCCTAGGATCGAGTCCCACATCAGGCGCTCTGCTCAGCGGGAGTCTGCTTCTCCCTCTGACTCTCCCCTTCTCGTTTTCTCTCATTCTCTCAAATAAGTAAAATCTTTTAAAAAAAAAAAAAAAAGAAGAAGAAGAATTCTCCCAGAGTAGTACTAAATAATTCTTCTGGCTTTGTATTTAGTTTTATCATTCCTTTGATTAAAATGTGATGTTTCTCATTTTTTAAATATTTGGTTTATTAATCTTCAGATCAACATGTGAAATAGTATCACTTTCATTTTAGAGGTAAAGAAACTGGGAGCAACCCATCAGATTTTGGAACTAGGACATATCTGTGTTCCTTGGAGTTATGAGAGAAAAGTAATTTGCTATGGACCAAGGAATAAATGGGGAAGTGAGGGGCACCTAGGTGGCTCAGTGGCTTGAGCCTCTGCCTTCGGCTCAGGTCATGATCTCAGGGTCCTGGGATCAAGCCCCACAACAAGGCTCTCAGCAGGGAGCCTGCTTCCCCTCTCTCTGCCTGTCTCTCTGCCTACTTGTGATCTCTGACTGTCAAATAAATAAATAAATTTTTTTTTTTTTTTTTTTTTTTAATTAAAAATGAGGGACACTTGGGTGGCTCAGTTGGTTAAGCGGCTGCCTTCGGCTCAGGTCGTGATCCCCGAATCAGGCTCCTTGCTCGGCAGGGAGCCTGCTTCTCCCTCTGCCTGCCACTCTGTCTGCCTGTGCTAGCTCAATCTCTCTCCCTCTCTCTCTGACAAATAAATAAAATCTTTTAAAAAAATTAAAAATGAATAAATGGGAAGTGAGAAAATGAAGACACTAAGGATACACTGCTTTCTTGATAGAAGTTTATTAAGACCGAAGGAAAGTAAACATAAATAACTTAAGAGAAATAGACTCTAGGAAGGGGTTTTGCTTTCAAGTTCAGGGAGAAGTGGGTGTGGTTTTTTGTTGTTGTTGCTGTTAATTCAGGTGAAACCAGTGTAGATGGAGGTTGAAGTTACCAGAAGTAGTAGATGGTGACACTGCTGGACTGTGAAGAAAATGATGGATTGAAATCAAGAACACAGAATAGTAAAGGGAGCCTAAGGTAGAAGAGATTGAGGGAAGGTCCTTGGCAGGGACATTCTCTCCTTGCATTACAAGCTTATAATTAAAGGATAAAATGAGATCATGTTGTGAAGTACTTTGTAGATTTCCAGGCGTGTATAAGTGCCTGGTAAGTCATGGGTTTGGAAAAGGTAAGATATTGAGCAAATGTTTATGAATGGGTGCTTGGATCAAGTATTCAGATACAGATAATTCTGATGTACATGTTGCAGGAGAGAGCAAAAGCAGTTACTAAAACCTGAATAAAAATTGATGAGGTAGAGCATTGTTTATATATATATATTTTTTTTAATATTTATTTATTTGTCAGATAAAGAGTGAGAGTGAGCGAGCACAAGCTCACTCAGGGGGGAGCAGGGGGAGCGGCAGGCAGAGAGAGAAGCAGGCTTCCCACCAAGCAGGGAGCCTGATGTGGGACTCATTATGACCTGAGTCGAAGGCCGACGACTAACTGACTGAGCCACCCAAGTGTCCTCAGCATTGTTTATATTTAATATTGACTATTTCTCTAGACTTAAACTGCTTTATCATGCTTTTTTTTTAATTGTGGAAAAATATACTTAAGATTTACTACTGTAATCATTTTTTTAAATTTTTACTTAAGATTTTATTTATTTGTCAGAATACAAACAAGGGCAGCAGCAGGCAGAGGGAGAAGGAGGCTCCCTGCTGAGCAAAGAGCCTGATGGCACGTCTGAAGCCAGGAAGTCGGGACCCTGAGGTCATGACCTGAGCCAAAGGCAGATGCTTAACTGACTGAGCCACCCAGGTGTCCCTCTTGTAACCATTTTAAAGTATTTGGTGGCAATAAATACATCCACAGTTTTTTGCATCCGTCACCCCTGTCCAGTGGCAGAACTTGTTCATTATCCCAAACATAAATGTCTCATGCATTAAGCAATCACAATTCCTTCCTCCCAGGCTCTGGTAACCACTAATCTGTGTTCTGTCTCTGTGGGTTGGGTATTTCATACAAATGGAATCATAATATGTGTCATTTTGTGTATTTGGTTCTTTCACTTAACATGATGTTTTCAAGGTTCATCCATGTGGTAGCATGTATCAGTACTTCATTCCTTTTTATAGCTGGGTAATAGTCTATTACATGGATATACCACTTATTGTTTCTCTATTCATCGTCTGTTTGGACATTTGGTTTCTTTTTTCTTTGTTGCTATTATGAGTAAAGCTGCTGTGAACATTCACTTACAAGTTGTTGTGTAGATGTATGCTTTCGTTTCTCTTGGATATATACCAAGGATTGGAAATGTTCATTCATATGGTAACTCCCATGTTTAACTATTTGAAGATCTGCCAGTTGTTTTCAGCAGTTAATTTTCTGTTTCTGCCAACAGTGTATGAGGGTTCCAGTTTTCTGCATCCTTGCTTTATTGTAATTTTTTAAAGATTTTATTTACTTATTCATGAGAGGTAGAGGCAGAGGGAGAAGCAGGCTCCCTACTGAGCAGGGAGCCCGATGTGGGACTCCATCCCAGGACCCTGAGGTCATGACCTGACCTGAAGGCAGATGATTAAACATCTGAGCCACCCAGGCACCCCTATTGTAATTTTTTTTTTAAGATTTATTTATTTGACAGGGACAGGGAACACAAGCAGAGGGAGCATTCTAGTCACCCTAGAAAGATAGCCACAGCTCTAAAAGGCATCACCAAAGAATAAAATTTTCCAAAAAATTTCAGAGCAAAGTAATTTCATTACAGAAACATTGACTAATAGAGAAGATAAAACAAAATGCCCATAGTTCTACCATCCTAATAAAACCATTATTGGTATTTTTTTTTAAAGATTTAATTTATTTATTTGACAGAGATCACAAGCAGGCAGAGAGGCAGGCAGAGAGAGGGGGGGAAGCAGGCTCCCTGCTGAGCAGAGAGCCCGATGCGGGGCTCGATCCCAGGACCCTGAGATCATGACCTGAGCCGAAGGCAGAGGCTTAACTCACTGAGCCACCCAGGCGCCCCCATTATTGGTATTTTGTAATGTTTCTCTTCATCTTTGCTTCCAGAACAGGAATTTCTTTTTTGTCCTCTTCCATCTTTTACTTGTTCCCTTTTACTAAACACTCCCATTTGTAATCTGTCTCCTCCCCGCCTAGATACTCTCTACAAGCGTGTATAGACCACACTCTTACATAACTTTACATCCTGTGTCAGTGTATATTCAGGATGGTGGATAAGTAGTTATGGGATATATGTCCGCTTTAGAACTTTCACACCAGTAGCAAAGCATTGCCAATTAATATTTCCTCTGCAATCATTACCTCAATTGGGACTCTGCTAGAGATATTTGGAATTCAGAATTGACTGAGAAGATGGTATATAAGTGTCAGTTGGGAGATTGGAATATGCCTAGAGGGGTTTGAAAAGGAACTGTTCATGTTCAAAATTGAGGTATTTTCCTTTGTGTCTAAAAGCTTAATAACCTAATGGGTGATTCACCTCCTGGCCTTGAATTTCATGTTCTCTGTGGTTTAAACAAAAAAAATTTTTTTTTTAAGATTTTTTTTTTTAAAGATTTTATTTATTTATTTGACAGACAGAGATCACAAGTAGGCAGAGAGGCAGGCAGAGAGAGAGGAGGAAGCAGGCTCCCTGGTGAGTAGAGAGCCCGATGCGGGGCTTGATCCCAGGGCCCTGGGATCCTGACCTGAGCTGAAGGCAGAGGCTTTAACCCACTGAGCCACCCAGATGCCCCTT
>PISX010007923.1:63817-85632 GCA_004024625.1 Mellivora capensis | reverse complement strand
ATCAATTGAGAGGACCATGTGGTTCTTCTCTCTTCTCTTATTGATTTGTTCTATCACATTGATTGACTTGCGAATGTTGAACCACCCTTGTAAGCCAGGGATGAATCCCACCTGGTCATGGTGGATGATCTTTTTAATGTGCTGTTGGATCCTGTTTGCTAGGATCTTGTTGAGAATCTTAGCATCCATATTCATCAGGCTACACTAAATTTTGAATCAGGGAGACAGATGCTTCAATAATATCAATTACTGAAACATTCTTTTCATAAATATTTTTTCATGTCAAACTTGTTATAGGTTGAATTCTTTCTCAGAAAATATAACAAACCTGTTATTTTGTTTCTCTGTATAAGTAGCCTTGTTCTCTTTATATCATGAGGACCACTCAGGATTCAACTCTCAAATCTGTCATTTTTTTTTTTTAAAAGATCTTATTTATTTATTTGAGAGAGAGAGAGCAGAAGCAGGGGGGAGCTGCAGGCAGAGAGAGAAGCTGCTCCCCACTGAGCAAGGAGCCCGATGCAGGGCTCAATCCCAAGACGCTGGGATCATGACCTGAGTCAAAGACAGATGCTTCGCCAACTGAGCCACCAGGGTGTCCCTTGAACCTGTCATTTATTAGGTATGTGTCTTTGGACAAGTTACACTATTCCTCTGTTCCTCCGCTTCTCTTTCTGTAAAATGGATATAACAATCGTAACCTCCCTTTTAGGGTTACTAAGAAAACCGAGTGAGCTAATACCCAGAAAACATTAAAATAAAGCCTGGTATGGAATAAGCTTCCAGTGAGTACTATGCATGTGAGAACTTTCCCCAATATGAACTGAAATTAACTTGCTCCCAATGTAGGCAATCTTTGCGAAGCTGGTGGTCATTTTGTTCCATCGATTTCTAGCTCTGTACTGAAGTTTTGTATATCAAACATCCTATTCCAAGTGATGTTGTTGTTGTTTCCCCCCAGTTCTGGTGTTCTTGTGATTCCTTACTTCCAGACTTGATCTATGTAAACACAATTGTCTTCATCACCCAGGACCCGGACCTTCACTGTTGGTACTTGCCGCCCTCCACACAAGAGTTTTCAAAGGCATGGAGCCTGCCATTGATTCGGTACCTAGAAAATTGAGCCTTGCTGATTCTTGCACAGGAATCTTGGGAAAGCGACCAAGTTTAAGATAAAGAGCTGACCTGTTTCACTGATTCATGCTTCGGCATTACAGAGTGAGCCAGAGGCGTAATCTGTCGATGGTCTGCATGTCTCAACACAGAACCATGCCACAGTCACACAGTGAACTCTGTGATCGCTACAATTGCCTGCGTGCTTTCCTGGATAAAGTGTCCTTATGATACTCTCATGACCACAAGCCAGACAGAGACCGTAAGCAGTTCAAGTAAGAACTAGAAACGAGGTTATCAGAGAACGGTAAAAGGCTTCCCCAATTTCAAAATTTAAAAGGGGAGTCATCTTGCACTAATAATGAATGACACCTCTGAAAGAGGGAAAGGAAGCATATTTCCTGGGAATGCTTTCATGTCAGGATCGTTTTGTCTGAGTAGAACGTGATTTGCTGTGGGCCTTTACGTAAACAGTCAGTTTTTGGTTCTCTGTGTCTGTCCATGACTCTGTTTTCTCTAATTCTAAAGGAAAAGGGTCATATTTATTAGGGTACAACTTCATGGTAATTCCTTAGAAGACGAATGCATTCACATTCATGGCCTATTTGTATACCAGTGAAAAGAGCAACAATGACAGTGAGAGTGGACATTTTCGTGAGTGGTCTATACCAGATACTGTTACAAGCACTTGTCAGGTAGAGTGACCAGCTGTTTGTGGCTTGTCCAGGACTTTCCCAGTTTCAGCGCGGAAGTCCCACATCCAGGGAACCCTCAGTTCCAAGCCAAGCAAAATGCTCATTTCATTTAGTGGAACTAAATGGAAGCGGTCCTTCCATTTCCAATGAGCTACTATTATTCTCTTCTGCCCCCAAAGCAACTAAAGCACAAGGAGATAAGATCATTTGGAGCTATGTGTAACTACAGACATATCCTACAAATGGCTGAATGGGAACTCAGATTCAGGCAGTCGAGCCTAGTCTCTCCCTCTTTACTTGGTTCACTATTGGAATAAACACATGTGTTGTAGAACCAGACCCCCGCCCCCTTTTTTTTAATCAAAACTTGGCCTAGAACTTGGGTACATCAATCCCTATGGCTGTAGAGAGCAGGGGGAAATTTATTTCCATGCCATTCCTTGGTGACACCAAACCAGATTATAGACTCCAGTCTCAGAAATGCCTGTCTGTGGGCTGGAAGGAATGACTTCTTGAGGCACTACACAAAAATCAATTAATGACTTGGAAAGTTCTACCAAAACCATATACCTATAGAGTTGAGCAGGTGTAGCACTTTGCCTCATAGCTGCTTCAGTAGTATTGAGTGTCTGTTTTGCATGGAAATGCCTCGGCAACATGTGTTTTGTTTGTGTTAATGACCTTTCTCCCTTTTAAAAGAAAGCATGAAAAACTCTACAGACAAATTATGATAAAATGCCTGAAAGTATATAATTGGGTTTTAAGTGGATGTCACTATTTCCTGATTATCAGTGTGACATAAATGTCCCTTGATATAGTTTTATCACTCACTATCTGTGTAAATGCCAGATGTACCAAATAGAATCATATAATTCCCAGAATCAGTGAATTAGAAAAGCAGTCACATAACAATAAAGGAGAATGGTCAACAAGGTGTTACCAACTTTTAACTTTATTAAGCAATACTAAACAAAATGCCTACTTTCTATTTATTTATTAGCACATAGATCTAATAGCATAAATTTACTATCATTAACACATTTTTTCCCCAAAAGATAAAAGTGCATCACTTTCTTGTAAGGCAAGAACGCTAAGCTTTGGGGCACCTGGGTGTTTCAGTCAGTTAAGTGTCTGCCTTCGGCTCAGGTCATGATCCTGGGGTCTGGGATCGAGCCCCATATTGGGCTCCCTGCTCAGCGGGGAGCCTGGTTCTCCCTCTCCCTCTGCTGCTCTCCCTGCTCCTGCTCTCTTTCTCTCTGTCTCTCAAATCAAAAAAATCTTAAAAAAAAAAAAAAGCTAAACTTTATCTCAACATAGGTCGAAAATAGGTGTTTTATGGCAAAATTTTTTTCACTATACTCTTGCCTCACACTCTCTTGTTTTTTGGTACCAGTGTGTCAGTCTGAGATGCCACGGTCAGTGAAACACCACACAGGATTCGGGTTTCCGACTTGCCCCATTTTGTTCTTTATCACAGTCATTGTAGAACTTCAATTTCACATCCCTGTGTTGACAGAAATGCTAACAGCACAGTTCATGTTATTTCACTCATTCGAGAGTTTTCTGGGCCAAGTGAGAGAAGCTGAGGGGAACTCCAGCCCACAAGGGAGGACCAAGAAGGAAACCAGCTGTAGCAAGCTTTGCGTCTGCCTAGAATGCCCAAGGCAGGAGATTCTCAGCTTAAGGGTGCTTAGCCCCTACTCAGAGCTCCCAACTGGCCAGTAAGGAATGGTTGGGAATGCATTTGAAAGGCATACACTTGGTTCGGGTAAACATTGCTTAGAATTGGCCGTTAGTGCAGTGGCTGGGAATTGGGAGACCTGAAATCTCTTCCTAGCTCTGTCACCAAAGAGCTCCATGACGTGACAAGTCCCTTAATCTGCCTGAGCCTCGGTTGCCCCTCTGGCTTTATGACCTTCCAGATTCCTTCTGTTACAAAACATACAACTGTTTGATTTCCATTTTTCTGAAACCCTGCTTTCTGCTAATGAACACTATGTACCAAAGCATTAATCGGTCTTTACTGAGTAAGTAGATTTGTCTTTTCAAGTATGACATTCAATTTTATCTGGATTTTTAGTGACTGGTTTCACCTAAATTCGGAATCTTATGTTGCCTTTGTGCAAAGAACCGCTTGGTGTTAATACTAATTGTTAAAACAGTGAAATTGCTGCAAAGGTATTACTCATCTTTTGTTCCTGATGCTTTGTTCATAGAGGTATTTTAGAACCTGATGAAATATAGAAGCCCTATGCCTAAACCATGGTGATAAATAGAAAACAAACACACAAAAAATCAAATTAAGAAGGGATAAGGAAAACATGTATTTAACATACCAAAATATACCAAAAGTAGTGGGGCAAATTGGAAACGTGGCGAGTTTTCCAAAGCAAGTTCTATGGCCAGTAGACACCACCACACACCCCCCCCCCCGCCAACACACAGTGTCTATATGCTTATTAGCACTTTTATATTAGGAGACTGTAATTTCCTGGAGAGCATGAATGGTGTCTTCTTCACTATAGTTTCCCCAACATGTAGCTCGATGCCTGATACATGTCAGGTGCCCGGTAAGAATGTGTAGCATGAATTAGTAAGTATTGGAACAAAGAGCCCTCTGGATACTTCTTCCATCTTAAACTCTTATAATGTTCACCCCTTAAGACAGAATGGAAAGAAACTGCATCATATAGAAATCAAACTTCAGAATAACTAGTTTGTATTAATTTCCCTTTGAATATTAAAGCTGTAAGACCTCCCTTTTCGTAATTTCAAGGTGCTCACCCAGACAGCTGGAGAGGTGTAGATGGCGAAGACGAAGAAACAAGAAAGAGAGTCTCATAGCACATTGTCTTAGGTACTTTCAAAAATCAGTTCCAGGTCTTTGCACTTAAATAAAAAACAACAACAAAAAATAAACAAACAAAACCAACAACAACCAAAAACCACAATCAGTAAAGGACATTAGTAAAGAGTGAACAGACAACAGACTAATCACGTGGCAGCACATCCTACATGAATGGTGTGACCAAATCATGGTGTAACCCACAAGTACAATAGTACAATTTTCTTCATCCCCTTGGTTTACACTGAGAAAGGAAAAAAAAAAATCATTAACTGCATAGTGAGTGTTATGAAAGATATTTTGAGCCAACAAAGACCAGTCGGACCATGAGCTTTTCAGAGGAGATGTTTTCTGTCTCCAGGTGTGTTTATGTTTACAGGATGTGAAATTATACATTTACACATGACATCAGACAGACACATGGATTTTCCTCTGTAAGGTGCTAATAGCTGTTGACTGTGCTCTGCACAATATTTATCTCCCTAATGGGAAGTGTCCCTCCTAGTTGAATCTCAACTTGTTTACCTCTCTGTCATGTATCTCATAGACAACAACCCTTGGGGATATGTGGGTCAGTCTTAAACAGACAAAGCATAGATTTGCAATCTATGCTTTCCTGCAATCTGGTACAATGGAAGGAAAATAACATTAGATAGGCCAATGGCTTTTTAGCTGCCTCCTATTTTTAGAGCCCTTGACATGACTGTAATTATGGACATCCTTATTCTGTTCTCTAGAATCAACAATTTCTATAAAATCTATACCAAAGATCAGATTTCTGAAAACAACTGGAAAAAGGGAGCTCTTGTGCTTCCAGATGTCAATATGATGAACAATTAAGTTTTCTGACATCGAGAGTGCCCATCAGCCAGTATTAGTAACATGATGGATCAGTAAACTTCCAGTGCTGTGGCATACATTTTGTGCAAAAATTGAAATCAGTCCAGGAGAGCTGGAGAGAAGAAACAGTTTCAGCTATTAGGCCAAAAGAATTAGTCATCATTTATGTCTCACCAAATTACTTGACCTTTGTTTGCTTGATTTTCCAATGAGGATCTGGGTTATAGTTTACAAGAACAGATAGTAAACATGCAGTGAAGTGGAGAGAAAAATATATTGGCCCTTCTTGAGTGAGTAGCTCAAATCAAGTATTTTATATTAAAGAGAAGAAAGCTAAAGTTACAGCTGGGTTCTTATGAGGTTCTGAGGAGCTGCCAAAATGTATGCAAAATTTTGAAAGTATTTTTGAATGCACATTTTTTTTTCTGGATGAAGTTTACATGGCGTGAAAATGTTTCTAAACATTGGTACAGGCTCACCTCAGTTTACTGTGCTTCGCTTTATTGTGCTTCACAGATACTGTGTTTTTTTGCAAATTGCAGGTTTGTGATAACCTGGCATCAAGCAAGTCTATCAGCGTCATTTTTCCAACAGCCTTTGCTCCCTTTGTGTCTCTGTGTCACGTTTTGGTAGTTCTTGAGATACTTCAAACTCTTCCATTACTGTATTTGTTTGGTGATCTGTGATTATTTTTTTAAAAGACTTCTTTTTTTATTTGAGAGAGCAAGAGTGAGAGAGCATAAGCAGGCGGGGGTGGGGGGAGCAGGCAGAGGAAGAGGGAGAAGCAGGCTCCCCGATGAGGAGGGAGCCCAATACGGGACTTGATCCCAGGACCCTGGGATCATGACCTGAGCCCGAGGCAGATGCCAGCTGAGCCACCCAGGTGCCCCTGGTTGTCTGTGGTTAGTAATCTTTGATGTTACTTTTGTAATTCTTTTGGGGTGCCACAAACCATATATGTGTTTGTCACAAACACCAGTATGAGGCGGCGAATTGAGTGGGTAAGTTTTGTTTGTGTTCTGACTGCTCCACCCACTGGTCATTCCCCTGTTTCTTTCCCTTTCCTTGAGCCTCTCTAATCTCTAAGACAAACCGATATTGAAATTAGTATGATTAGTTGCCCTACAATGGGCTGCAGGTGTTGAAGTGAGAGGAAGAATCACTTGTCTCTCACTTTAAACCAAAGCTAGCCGTGATTCAGCTTCCGCTTAGGGAGGAAAGCGGGTTGAAAGCTGAGGTAGGCCTCCTGCACCAAACCGTTAGCCAGGTTGTGAGTGCAAAGGGAAGTTGTTGAAGGAAATGAAGAGTGCTACTCCAGCGAACACACAAATGATAAGAAAGCAAAATAGCCTTATTGTCGACTTGGAGAAAATCTTGGTGGTCTAGACAGATTAAACCAGCCACAAGACTTCCCTTAATCCAAAGTCTCATCTAGAGCAAGGCCCTCACTCTTCAATTCTGTGAAAAGCTGAGAGAGGTGAGGAAGCTGCAGAAGAAACGTCTCAGGCAAGCCGAGATTGGGTCATGAGGTGTAAGGGAAGAAGCCATCTCCATTGCAAGGGAAAGCATCAGGTGCTGAGATAGAAGCCACAGCAAGTTATCCAGAAGATCTAGTTAAAGTAATTGGTGAAGGTGGCTACCTTAGACAATAGATTTTTTAAAAATAATTTATTTATTTATTTGACAGAGAGAGAGAGAGAAAGAGAGAGGGAACACAAGCAGGGGGAGTGGGTGAGGGAGAAATAGGCTTCCTGCTGAACAGAGAGTCCAATGTGGGGCTCAATCCCTGGGATCGTGACCCGAGCCAAAGGCAGATGCCCAATGATTGAGCCACCCATGTACCATTAGGAATTATATTTTTAGTGTAGGTGACATAGCTTTCTTTTGGAAGAAGTTGCCATCTAGGACTTTTGTAGCTGGAGAGAGGTCAATGACTAGCTTCGAAGTTTGAAAGGACAGGCTGACTCTCTTAGAGGATAATGGGTTACTGTAAGTTAAAACCAGTGCTCATTGACTATTGTGAAAATCCTAGTGCTTTTAAGAATGATATTGGGGCACCTGGGTGGCTCAGTGGGTTAAAGCCTCTGCCCTCGGCTCAGCTCATGATCTCAGGGTCCTGGGATCGAGCCCTGCATCAGGCTCTCTGCTCAGCAGGGAGCTTGCTTCCTCCCCTCTCTCTCTCTGCCTACTTGTGATCTGTCTGTCAAATAAATAAAATCTTAGAAAAAAAAAAAAAAAGAATGATTCTAAGCCTACTCTGCCTATAAATGGAACAACGAAGCCTGGATGATAGCACATCTGTTTACAACATGGTTTGCTGAATATTTTAAGCCTACTGTTAAGAACTACTACTCAGAAAAAAAAAGATTTCTTTCGGAAGAATACTGCTCATTGACAATTCGTTGGTCACCAAGGAGCTCTGATGGAGATGTACAGTGAGATAATGTTGCTTAAATGCCATGGGATGCCTGGGTGATACAACTGGGTTGGGCAACTGACTAATGGTTTCACCTCAAGGCATGATTTTGAGGTCATGGGATTGAGCCCCGCACTGGGCTCCATGCTCAGCATGGAGTCTGCTTAAAGTTTTTCTCTTCCCCTTCCTTTGCCCCTCTTCCCACTCTCTCTTTCTCCTTCTATACTAAATAAATAAATCTTAAAAAAAAAAATGCCTGCTAACGTGACATCTATTCTGCAGCCCGTGGATCAGGAAGTAATTTTGATGTTCAAGTCTTATCATTTAAGAAATATGTTTTGTTAGACAATAGGTGCCATAGATAGTGATTCCTCTGAGAGATCTGGACAAAGTAAATGGAAAACCTTCTGGAAAAGATTTACCATTCTCTCGTCCAAGTACTAACCAGGCCTGACCCTGCTTAGCTTCCGAGATCAGACGAGATCAGGCGCGTTCAGGGTGGTATGGCCGTAGACAAGATTTACCATTCTCAATGTCATTAAGAACACTTGTGAATCATGGGAAGAGATAAAAAAATCAGTATTAACAAGAATTTGGAAGAAATTAGATCCAGCCCTCATGGATGACTTTGAGGGTTCAAGACTTTAGTGGAGGAAGTACCTGTGGATGTGGTGGAAATAGCAAGAGAACTAGACTTAGAAGTGGAGCCTGGGATGAGTGGCTACAATTCTGATGATAAAACTTGAGTGGATGAGGGGTTGCTTCCTATAAATGAACAAAGAAAGTGTTTTCTTGAGATGGAATCTGCTGATGAAGATGCTGTGAAGATTGTTGAAACGACAGCAAGGGATTTAGAATAGTACATAAATTTGGTTGATAAAACAGCAGCATAGTTTGCGACCAATGACTCCAAGTTTGAAAGGAATTATAATGCGTGGGTGAAATGCTACCAAACAGCACCATTTTTTTGATAGCATTGTTCATGAAAGGAAGAGTCAACTGTTGCAGCAAACTTCATTGTTGCCTTATTTTAAGAAATTGCCACGGACACCCCAGCCTTCAGCAACCGCCACCCTGATCAGTCTGCAGCCATCACATCAAGGCAAGACCCTCTGCCAGCAAAAAGTTTATGACTTGCTAAAAGCTCAGTTGTTGGGTTGCATTTTTGGCAATCAAGTATTTTTTACTTAAAGTATGTATGTTGTTTTGTAGGCGTGACGCTCTTGCACACTTGATGCACTACAGGATGGTCTCAACATAATTTTTATATGCATTGGGAAACCGAAAACTCCATTGACTCACTTTATTGCAGTGATCCGGGACCAGACCTGCAATGTCTCCAGGATATGTGTGTATACATTTTAAAGGATTCCTGGATATACAGCAACCCAAGACATATAATTCTGCTATTAATATGTTTACCAATGGAAGAAAATCTATGTATTCATGGAGTTTACTCTGAAAGCTCTTTGAATCCCTACTGCTTCTCTTGCTTGCTAAGACAGAAGCCTCAGGGATAACGGCAGCCGTTTTAGGAGCACCACATTTACCTAATCGCACATGTTTTGCTGTGAACCCATTTGGGAGAGAAATTTTAGTAGGTAGCTTTTGCTTTTCAGCCATTTTCTCTGGAATGCTATTACTCCTCTCAGGCAAGGAAACCTCCGACGGAAGTCTTCCACAGGAAGTAGATACCATCGGAATGGATTTTAGGCAGGGAAGTGCTCTGTGTCTCTAGGTTGGCACAGGCTGGTGAGAACTGTTGAACTGTAGCATTTCCGTCATGGTGCCAGCTCGATGGCTAGACGCCAGGATTGCTATTTGGCAACAAGCAGCCAGACAAGCAGCTGGTTATTGCAGCGAATCTGAGCACTGTGCCTGGGGCCATGACTCTGGTGCCAGATCCTCCAACCCAGTTAGCAACTGAACCCTTGAGGCTCTTTCTGGCTCTGGTTCCTTCTCGCCTCATGATGAGCTTTGCCCTTACCTTACCTTACCTTACCTTACCTTACCCTGGCAAGGGTGGTCTCCAGCAGGTTGTCCTGCCTGGGCCCTGAGCTCTGGCGTCTGGCTGCAGTGGGATGCTTCTAGACCACCTAAAGCAGAAAGAACACTTGGCAGCGGTGACTGTCTCTGTGGGGGCACTGGCCAGGGCGTGCTTTCACTGGAGGCTGGCTGGAAGAGAGCGGAATCAATGGGAACTGCTGGCATTCCACTCAAGCCAGGGGCAAAGAAGTGACAGCCTCCTGGCGTCTGCCTTTGGCCCTGCTGGGGTCTATTTTGTGCTGTCCTTTGTGAAAATTGGTAAGACTGAGGGGCCTGGTGAGCAAACTTGTCAAGAGGAAATAGGGGGGTGGGGGGAGAGGAGGTGAGAGAGAAGAGAAACTGGCCCAGGAGATACAGCCATAATCAACGAGTATAATGACATTAGCAATGGGTGAGCTGGGTCTTAGTAAATATTCTCTATGTTTCCAAAGTGGGGGAAAAAAAAAATCCCTTCCTGAGGCTCTTTAACTCTCTTCTTCTGCCAGAACTTCTGGACCTTGAGAATAGTTTGATGTTAGGCTATTGGACAGGAGAGAGCACAGCTTTTCAAGAGGCCCCGTCTCCCCGTAGGTGTTCCCCTCCGGGGGCCTGGCACCATCTGCAAGTTTGCTGCAGCTGCTGATGAATTTAAACTGAGTTAGCAGGAGTTGGGCACAGCATATTTGGAAAGCACTCATCCTTCTTCTTTTGTTGTGGTGGGAGTGGGGAGAAGGGACTCTGGCAAGATCATTTTCCCACTGTTCTCTAACAGACACCAGAATGCAGTTTTCAGCACTGTGCCCTCCACGCTGGTTCCCTGGAATGTGGAGAGCTATTCAGAATGGTTCAAAACGAAGTCTGACAATTTGAACATAGCCATCGGGTAATTCTCAGCATCTTTCAAAGGATGCCTATAATTTCTCCCGGGGAAAGTTGAAGTATACTACAATGGTGGATCTATTAAAAATATTGGCACAGAGGAACAAGGACTCCATTGTGTCTAATTGCTGGGATTCCCGTTTCACCATAGAGGACAAGTACGGACAGGATACTTTCTATGAAACTTGCCTTTTATTCCCAATATTTGATCATTTTCTGGAATGAGACATGTGGGGCATATGTCTATCACTTAATGTAGTTGAAGTAAATAGAATAAGACATAGTCCCAACGTTACACCGCAACTGTAAAATATTTTTTCTCTTTCTTTGTTTTTAAGATTTTTTTTATTTTTTTCAGAGAGAGAGAGAAAGAGAGAGAGTGCGCACAAGCAAGGGAGTGGCAGGTAGAGGGAGAAGCAGACTCCCCACTGAGCAGGGAGCTCCCAGGACCCTGGGATCATGACCTGAGTGGAAGGCAGACACTTAACCGACTGAGCCACCCACGCACCCCGTTTTTTGTTTATAATCAGGTCCACTGACATTATTATACTTCTTTGGTCTTTTATCCAAGAAACATTTATTGTTGAAATTTGCCACATACCACAGTCCTCAGGACTTCGTGGTGCACAGACCAAGCAAGCTCACATCCACCCCATGAAGGAGAAATCTGTTACTAGTTTAACGAATAAATATTTCACTCAAAAATAATTTCATAATAGATAGGATAGCATTACTTACATAGAGACCCATTTCGGTTGCCAAAATAGCACATTGGCATTTGGCGTTTTTGTCCACAAAGTCATAGTGGGATAATTTGTGTTTGAGCCTTCATTCACTCCATAGCCTTCCTAATCTGTCTGCTCAACTCCCACTCATCCCAGAGAAACCAGTCAAATACATTGCATCATGCATTCTGTATTCTTTCTCCAATTATCACAAAATCATTTGCCACAGAGTGTGTATATATTCCCACTTCACCTTATTTCTGTGTTGATTATCACATTTACCACCCCGTGTTCTAGTTCATGTGCACCTATTTATCTCTCCTGCTAGATACTGAAGGGAACGTTCTGAAGGGAGAGCAGTTTATTTTCTATACTTGTGTGCATTTTTAAAAATTTCAGTAACATTAAATTATACGGTGAAATGAAATTATCACAATTTACAACAAGAATTTTATTTTATTTTATATTTTATTTTATTTATTTTATATTTTATATTTTATTTTATTTTAGTTTCCAGTAGTTATTTCCATAAAGTCTAAATTAGTAAATATTGTAGTAAATTAGTAAATTAGTAAATAGTAAATTAGTAAATATTGAAACATTGCTCCTAACAGAGTAAGCTTTCTGTGAAACTCTGATCACAGCATTTTCATCGACCTATCAATACATAACCTTGGTTTCTGTTTCTGTTTAAAGACACCTATTTAATATATAATGTAATTCATTAACATTGAACTCATGGCCAACAGCCCTGTAACTCATGCCTGAACAAAGGTTATCTAACACTCATTCTCTCTATGAGACACTGCCAAGAATCTGGAAGTAGCAAAATTAAACCACCAGATCAGTAAGAGTTGATTGTGCATATAAGAACAGTTTCACAAACTGGGAGCTTTCAAATCCAAAACTGACTCGAAGCTCAGAAGCCTGACATTATAGGATAGCTTATAACGTGAAAACAAGGAAGCTGTTTAACCTTTACAATGATTGGTTCTTACAGTGGGGGTTTCCAGATGGCAGGGGATTCATTGAAAGTGATTATCTTACACATTTTTAGGGAGATGACTCAAGTTTCTTTTATGATTGTCGGAGGCATTTACAAGAAATAACCTATGTTACATTCATTTTCATGAAATAAGCTAGTTTTAGTTGTGCTTACATGGCTCAAATGGTTTTGTCTGCTTGGGGGATTTTGAAGCCTGCTTTCCAATTTTATTTTAACAGTACATTGTAGCCTTCTTGCACTTAGGAACACTAAAGAGCACTTCAGCACTATGCTTAGGGGGTCATTGTAAACAGAAAAAAAAAAAAAAGTGAAAAATGTGATACTAAATAGACTGCCAAAAAGACATTTGTTTCCAGTATGAGAGCTGAAAAAGAAGGCAGAGCATTGCCTGGTTCAACTTCAGCTGAGAGCATGCATATCAGGCAACTCAAAATTTTCGCCTCATGGCGCGTATCCACCAATGACCACAAAATCACTGCGAGAGTTGATTTGGGGGTCCCAAATAAATTTCAGTGAGTAGGCACATTCACAAGTACAGAATCTGTGAATAATGAAGATCGGCTATATACATTTAATACCACAGTCGCCATTTTGTTTAGTCCAAATTGAGAGTGTGGTGGGGTATAGAATTAGAAAAATTAGTTTCTGTAGACTATTTTAGAAGTAGTGAGTAGGAAGTTTGTATTTGAAGTAGATCTTATTTTAAAATTATGTGATATCCAAAGTACTTCTTATTTATCTTGACTGTTTAATTTAGAAAAGAAAAATGAGACCATTTAAAAAAAAATGTTTTCCGGAAGATAATCCACACCCCCTATAATTTAATATAGAAGTTAATGCAGTATTAAGCAAAAAATAAAGTATTGAATGCATAAAGGCACATCCTGAGCACAAATATCTGCACAATGGATTTTCAGCAGCAGCAATGAGCTTGACTCAGAATAGAATATAGATATGCATGTATTATTGATGCTAATTCACTCTGGGGAACTTCCCTGTGCAATTTATCCAATCTACTATGTACCACTGGATATAGTACATGCATCTTTTTATTCATCCTATGTGGGATTATGAACAGTACCAGAAGGATGCATTCATTAAGATTCATAGGAAAGTAATGACTATTTTCACAGTAATAGATTGTTTTCTAATAGAAAAAAATGGGTATTGTACTTCCAAGACATTATTCAAGTATATGTGTGTGCATTAAGTATTTGAGAAAACTCAGGAAAAAAATTAAACTCTTGCATCTCTAAATGGATATTTTCAATTAAAGAACCAAGTGTTTGTGTGTGGAAAGTGATCTGAGAAATACATGAAGACATACGTCCTGCTGTAGCCCTAAAATATAAGGGTGAAGGGAGCCATAGCACAGGAATTAAACAAGTCTACATTGGTGAAATGGATCAAAGGGGCCAAAAGACACAAACTTCCAGCTATAAAATAAATAAATCACAGGGAGGTAATATGTAGCACGTTGACTATGGTTACTAATACTGTGTTGCATATTTGAACCTTGCTAAGAGAGTAGATCTTTAAAGTTATTACAAGAAAAAACACAAGTATATAAACAACTTTCATAAAAGAGTGATAGACATAAAATAGGGTGATGAAGATGTAGGCAGAATGAGTAGACATAAAAAGTGTCTTTAGAGATCGTATTACACAAGATATACTTGTGTAATATCTTTGCATTATGATGAGGCAGAAAGAAAAGCGTGAACAGCAGTACAAATGGGCCGTCACCGGGCACACACAGAGCCACACTGCAGCCCAGGTTCACTAGTGTCTCAGCATATGGCATGGGTTGGCATGGAGGTAGATTTGACCCACTCAAGTCAGTAATCTGGGAATAATGCTTCGTCTTTCTCCACCTCCACATCCAATCAGTTGCCAAACCCTGTCATGTCTGTCTCCTGGATTTCTCCTCCCTTTGTCCATCCTCTGTTCTTCATCTTCCCCTCTAGTGCCTTCAGCAGGATCCTGTCTCTTACTGAATAGGTCTCTTGATTGTTCCCTGTGCCTTTAACAAAGGCTATTCAATCTGTACTCTGCATGGCAACTAGAATCAGCTTCACCTATGTGATCCAGACAATGTCATCTCTAAGGCCAGAGCTCACAGTCCGAGTAGTCCCACAGTCCTTGCATGTCATAAAGGCCATTCAGGATCAGTTAGGTTTTCCATTTCCTTCTCCAACCTTTCCTCTTAGCATCTCTCACCTTGCACTCTCTATTTCAACATCAGTAAACTTACCTCGTGTCACTACAATGGCCATGTCATCTTTTGCCTCCGGGCTATTCTATCTGCTGCTACATCTGCCTGGAATCCGTTCCCCTCCTCATCATTCTCCTAGCTAGGTAACCCCTATACACCTGTTCATGTGCCAGTCTACATGCCAGTTTGTCTAGGAAGCCTTTCCTGATTCCTCTCACATTAGACCAGATGGCTTTCTGAATTTTTCTAATAAGATCCTATACATAGTCCTTATGTAATCAATCCACAGTGTATTACAATTACATCTTTTTTATTAAAGATTTTTTATTTATTTATTTGAGAGAAAGCAGATCAAGCATGAGAGACAACACAAGTGAGGGAAAGGGCAGAAGTAGAGGGAGAAGCAGGCAACCCACTGAGCACGGAGTCCGATGTGGGATTTGATCCCAGGACCCTGAGATCATGACCTGAGCTGAAGGTAGACGCTTAACCCACTGAGCCACCCAGTGGCCCCACAATTACATCTTTAAATTGCTGTCCTCCCCTCCAACTAGACTGTAAGCTCCTTGCAAAGGACTATGTTGTATTTACCACTCTGTACCTACCAGTATAAATTGAATGGGTACAAGAACAATCACAAAAGGTAGTGAAGATTTTTGAAGGAAAGATAGTGCTGAAGTCAATGCATAGCTAGAGAGAACTCTGTATTGAATATCTATACACACATAGTTCATGGTTACTCATGGTTAAGCCTTTATAGGAATAATTATATAGAAATAATAAGACCTACTAAAAATCTTGGCAGGATAAAGAGAGAAATAGCTGTTGTTTAAGTTGTTTTTCTTTTTTATTTTTTAAAAAAATTTTTATTTATTTGCGAGAGAGAGCAAGAAAGAGAGAGAGTGAGCAGGGGGAGGAACAGAGGGAGAGAAGCCTTCAAGCAGGCTCTCCACTGAGCTGGGAACCTGAAGTGGGCAGATCCCACAACCCTGAGATCATGATCTGAGCCGAAATCAAGAGTCAGATGCTCAAATGACTGAGCCACCCAGATGCCCCCTTTCAAAACACATGCTTTGAGTATTGCAAGTTATCTGTCTTTTTTGAGTACTTGGATGGAAAGGGGTTCCATAGGATGAATACTAGCACCATACTCTCAGAGAAGCATAGCATATTCTTTAACTTTTTATGAAGAGTTAGGACTATGTCTTTTTAAATTCAATTTCCCTAAAAGTTTTCTCAGGAATTAGTTAATTTCCCTATGACATCATGAAGGGAGAGAGTCTGTGTGGTAAAGTAAGCGATGGGACAGCGATTGGGAGACCTTGTTCTGAGCCTGTTACCTTGGCTAAGTTACTGTGATTCTGCCAAACAGGCTGCTGGGATGTGTAGGTAGAACTCGCAAGTCCTCTGTTCCCTGGTCAGTCAGTTATTCACAGCCTGTTATGTGCAGGGCATGTCCCAATATGTTGATAAACACACATTATCTTTTCTTCATTATCTTTAGGAAGTAAATTGACAAGGTTGGCTTGCTTGGCTTAAGCTTCACCACCATCCCTCCCCACATGCTCGGACAGTTTAATAGCATACTGTATCATGCAGTACTATCACCAAGGAGAGTCCTTCCCATCAGGAGGGGCATCGGGCAGAGTTAGTCTAGAATTTGAAGACTTGATTTATATTCTCTTTTTGTCCTACGACCAGCTGAACAATTACACGAGCATATAACAGTCATCTAAGAAAAGTAAAGAATAGCATTATTTGTTATCTACCTGTTTAGGATGCCATAAAGGCAAATTATAGTCTTCTTATAAACTTCCCTCTGCTTCCTGGACACAGGTGCTTATCATCATGAGAGAGGTTCATTCATTCAGTCTTTAACTAATTCAGCAAATTTCTGCTAATTGCCAGCTCTGTTTAAGCTGCTGTGATAGGTGCTGGGAATAAAAAGTGATTAGAGCAAAGATCCAGGCCATGAGGACTGTAGAGGTGAGTGGGGAGACAAAGGGAAGGAAATAATCATAGCAGTGTGCTAACTGCTAGGTGCACCATTTCTAACTTCAGACATTTCTGCCTTAGCTGCATTTCTGTCATGCAGGCCCTTTGAGTAAGTGCAATAGAAATTTTAGTTCAGAAATGTGCTAATGCGAAGCAAGAATCCAGAATTGAAAGAATCACGGAATCACAGGGTTCAAGTGGGCATTAAAATGCATTAAGTGAAAAGGATTTTCTGATGCTCGAGTTCCATCTGAAACCCAAGTGCCAAGTGGTCCACAAGCTTAGTTTGAGCACTTCTAATGAGATGAACTGGGTGCCTCTTGATAGATGTCACGTCACTGCTGACCAACTCTCATTGTTTATGAGGTATTTACTTGTAACAAGTCAAAATACGTTTTGCTATACCGAGCAAAACTAATTCTTCTTTAGGATAACAGCCTCGCAAATGTAACAGGGTAATTGTCAGTGCCCTTGGGTCTTTTCTCCAGGCTAAATGAAAATCAATACACTGTTGGTAGAGGACAGTTTACTGTCCCAAAGTCTTTTCTGAATATACACAATAGAATAGGACTTTTCAATGTTCCAGTTATAATCAAGGGGGAGCTGAGATCAGTCTGGTGGGAAAGAATTAGGCTGGAATAAAATACAACATGTCAGGATATTTTACACATAGTAACCATAAGTATGGTTTCATGAAAGTTTTATTTGCAGGTGTGTGCACATGTCTGTGTAGCTTTATATTTCTGTTTGTGTAAATACCGAATCCCAGATTAAAATTAGTTCCTAAAGTGAATCACAATAAATAAAACAAAATACCACCGATACATCCCCACAGGAGACTTCACATGCCTTAAATAAATGTTTTTTTGAATGTGTGCTTAATCATCACCTGGAGGGTTTGTTAAAAGATCGTTATGTCCCATTTCCTTCCCTCCCCTTGTCCAATTCTGATTCAGAACACCTGGTGTGGGATAAACTACATCACACTTTAATATGAATTGCTTTTTTAATAAGCCCCTAAGTTCTGCCACTGCAGAACTGTGGAGCCCACTCTGAGGTCACCACTGCCCTAAGAGACACATGACTAACTTACATAAAAGCAGAGTGAGGACCTGGGTGTTCATCTATATAGTAAATGTTTGAGGATGCTTAATTTAGTTAGCAATGCTTAATTTCTTTTATATTTTTAAGTCAAATTACACACAAATAGAAAGTTTTAGTAATATCTACTCACATCCCACATTGGAGACAGTTGGTGAATTGGGAATAGTGCTTGAAGGGGAGGTCAGGGTTAGAGACATAAACTATAGAATGACTTCCAGAAACAGTATCTGATTCCCAGGAGTTAGCTCATTTATATTGGTTGATCTCTGAGAATGCCTGACCCACCTTAGTTTCTGAACACATGGTCCCTGAATGGTCCTGTCAACTAGTGAAAGACAAATCTGCAAGCTGCAAATAAAATATGTGCATTTATTTGGGATTCTAGGGATTGCACTCCAGGAGACACAGATTTGACTGTAATCAAAAGTGTGTTCCAGAGAGACAAAGGAGGTGAGAATTTTTATAGCAGAAAGAGGGAATTTGCATAAGTTACTTGAAGTAAAGGTATTGGTATAGCTACAGTTCCATTAATCTGTATGTAATTAGTTGCTAGTGTAAATGTTAGGCAGAAAGTCCATTTATGTCCATATAGCAAATGCCTTGGCTTTTAGCTGAGTTCGGCAAATATTCCAAGAATTTGAGAAAAAAAAATGTGCATAAGCCCCACCTCCTCAATGTCCTCCTGGCTTCGTTTTAAATGACTCTCTTAACAGTGGTTATCCCATTTTCTTCTCTGTGTTGTCAGTCCTCATTTCATCTGGGAGAGAATTTATCCTCAGTGGTCTCAGTTTTCTTTTATGATCTTACCATCAATTCTACCTAACTTCTCCATTCCAAAGTTGATTTTCCCTAACAGAGAACCCCAATGCAAAATAGCCTAGAAATTGTGTAAAATGTTGATCATTTCCAATGGATGCCTAAAGTTTCAAGCAGATTTCTTATCTTGATTTTCTCATTGCATGGCTGTTGTTTCTCCATAACATTTGGTTCTCTCTTCTTCCTTTCATGGGCTGCTTGTTTTATCTAAGAATTATTGGAAGGCCCCTTTTGAGAATACTTCCATGTATAATATGCTTGCGGTTTTCTGGGACTCTCCTACCCTCTAAAGCTATCTCCAGAGGTATGCATCACAACATACCCATTCCTTTCTCTTTACTGTCTCTCATCTTCCTTCCTGAAATCCAAAGCCTCACTTGGCTTTACCTTTCCAGATCTTCAGCAGCCTTGCCATGCCATAGTCCCTCTCTCCAGGACACTTCGTTATATAGACAGTAACAGCAGTGACAATAGCACAATTCACACAATTCTTTTTTTTTTTTTTAAAGATTTTATATATTTATTTGACGGACAGATCACAAGTAGGCAGAGAGACAGGCAGAGAGAGAGAGAGCTGGGGAAACAGGCTCCCTGCTGAGCAGAGAGCCCGAGTGGGGCTCGATCCCAGGACCCTGGGATCATGACCTGAGCTGAAGGCAGAGGCTTTAACCCACTGAGCCACCCAGGCGCCCCAATTCACACAATTCTTAAAGTATTAGCAGGCTATAACGATCGCAAGAAGAAGCTTTGATACACAAGGATTTGGAAGGCATAATCTCTGTTATACTGCGATATTGTACAGGAGGAGCTTTTGAGATATACACATAGAGGAAGGAAGTGGCGCTCTACTCCGTGAAATATTTTTGGATCCTTCGTATTTGGGGTTGTAACAACAGGAAGCCTAAATATAAAACCAGAGTCTACACTTTGGAGTTCAAATCTGCCACATATTAGCCTTGTGAAGTTTGGGCAAATTAATTTTCTGAGTATCTCTTTCTCTTGAAAATGGAATAATAATGTACAATGAGACTGGGTAACTAAAGGACATGATAAAATATAAAGAATTACACTAAAGGAAGATTCTGTCCTAATTACCACTGTTAATCTGATTTCTGAAGTACAGCTTCATTTGTTCAGTTAAATCCTATTTCTCTATAGATCCTTTCTCAATGGTGTTTTAACAGCAACTTTAGATTGTGTGCCTCCTTTTGGGAGAGGCTGTCTTCAAACTATGCTATTTATTCCTTTAACCTTGCTGTTAATTCCAAATAAAACTCTGGCTACTTTTGTGCTCTTACACCATCGTATATCACCTCCTAATTGGATGGCATATTCGATTCTCATTTATTTCTGTTGCCCATTCATTAAGCTTTCTGGGCAGTCTAGAGCCAAATGTGGGCGCTTGCCTGGGTTCAGCCATCGATCTGCTGTATCTCACTTTTCTTGATTGCTTCTTAAATGTCATTGCTGGGATAATGCTGCTTGTTCTGCTTTTCCCAATGTCACCCAGCCCTTAGAATAGATAAAACACCCACTTCACCCCTGCTCCTCCTGTTTTAGAAGTCTCAATAAAGCTGCTTTTGTTGCTGTGCCAGAATGTATAAATGTAAGTGGCTACTGTGGCTAGGTTGTTGAGAATGATATATCCATAAGCTAGAAGGCTGGGTCTTACCAATAAGAGCTCTTTGCTTATTGCTTTTTCTTAGAAACAAAACCCTTGAGAAAATCAAAACTCAAATTTCAAAATGAAACCTCCTTTTTTCTTCTTTTTTTCAGATAGCTACAGCATTTTACATATCGATTCAACACATTTTTAGTAAGGGCTGATTATGTGACTGTGCTGTGTTGGGTGTTGGGCTATCAAAGGACACCGGTATAGAGATAATAGTGTCCTTTTGAATCTTCCAGTCTAATGAAAAGAGGCAGACGTGAAACTACTAGAAACTATGGAAGAAAAGCACAGAGTATTCTTAGAGTTCATGTCAAAGGAATTGATGTAAGCTGGAGAGATGGGTAACCTCAGAGAAGAGCGATATTTAGGTGATATGTGATATTTAGGTGATATGTGTCTACAGAGTATGTACGTGGTACCATGCGCACATGTGTTACTATTTAACCCGCTTGTAGGTAAATGTTTGGGCATTATGACTGCTAGAGCCACAGGCTCTTGGTGAACATCACAGGTGGAAGGTTGTTCATCAGGTTAAAAAAAAAAATGAATATACACAGCTCCGACTCAGCTTTAATGCCACTTCCTCATCTCCCTCAGTTCCTCCTCTGCCCTTCCCTAACTCCCAGAATAGATGTACTCCTGCCTGCCTTGTTGCCTTCTGATACATCATTTTGTGTCCTTCAGCCTTAGCCACATGCATCACCACCATCATACTGGACTGAGTTATTTTCATGTCTGTGGTCTTGCTTTAGTCAGGAAGCACTTTGGGGATAGAATTCAGATCTGATTCATCTCTGTATTCCCAAGCCAGTGATAGAAGAAGCTAGATATATAGTAATAAAACACATAGACGAATATTAAATAATAAGCACGATGTTGATAAACACTTTCATTTACCTATCTAGTACGATTTCAATTCTCTTTAAGGTCAATGAAGATAACACAAAGGGTTTAAAGATAGGGAGTGAAAAATGTAAATCTGGCTATTTCTTTTTCCTATTTTCTGAAAAGCCACAGCAGAAGTGACGTGAATAAAAGACATAAATGTCAGCAAATGGATTTGTTGGTGTTAACCACGCTGGTTTCTTGGTGTAAAGCTTGGGCATTAGTAGTTAGGCAATACATTTTAATGACTGTTTCTAACATACAAGTATATACTTAGAGCTGAGAACAATACAGCGCTTAAATAATTAATAAAAAACAATTAACACGTTCCACCAGAGAAATGACTTCTATTATCTCTGTCCTGTTGGGTGGTCTCCATTTATCTTTTAAAATGGCTTTATGATTTGGAATCAAAATAGAGGGGAGGGTGCCTGGGTGGCTCAGTGGGTTAAAGCCTCTGCCTTTGGCTCAGGTCATGATCTCAGGGTCCTGGGATCGAGCCCCGTATTGGGCTCTCTGCCCAGCAGGGAGCCTGCTTCCCCCTTTCTCTCTCTGCCTACTTGTGATCTCTGTCTGTCAAAAAA